>JASDQU011442485.1:0-23437 GCA_032191745.1 Picea mariana | reverse complement strand
CTTTTAAAATCTCTTAAACCACTTTGATTACTTTGACCTGTTTGGGATTCTAGATGACATATGAGGGTCCTCCAACTTCGTAAGGCCATAACTCTCAACCTGTGAGGAGTTATGTGACGTTATACATACCACCAAAAATGGCATGACATTTACTATCCATATAGAATAGTATTATTTGAAAATATATCATAACTCATACCGTTACCCATCAAACAAACTTGGGTCCATTACCCAAACCTAGGGTCTCCAACTTCTCATGGCCATAACTCTCTAACCGTGAGGAATTATGTGACGTTCCACATACCACTAGAAATGACATGACAAGAACTATCCATATATGATATTTTCCCTGNTCTCATTATTCCACAATTAAGCATGGGTTCTCTTACTGCACAAAGCATCTTCCCGTGAGGGCTTTCACCATAAGGGGACCACTTTGGAGTTCATCCATATTTACTTCTTATCAACCATGAAAAAACAATAATGAGTCATATTTACATCAAACACTATTGGTTCCATTACAAAAACCTTTGTTCTATGGGCCTTTCTTGAAGGGTTGACATCAATGACAACCAACCTTAATCAACAATTTGTCTATTCAGTCAGACAAAATTTACTTGGGAACTTATGTGATTGGAAGGCATACATTTTGTTGATACAACTTGAGCTTGGTATTTTCTTCTTAGTACAAGAGATTGATAACAGTTTGCATCAAAATATTACTAAAATTCCCTATGAAATTATAATCTTGAGCATTAATGATGTACATAATCATTATCAAAACAAGGTCCTTAATTTCCATGTTCACAGGTCTGTGGTTTCAAATGGAAAAAATGGTCATCATATTTCTTACTAAGTGTTATGCCATTTTTATGATAAGTTTTATTTCACAACTCCTTGATAAATATGATGCAATTTATTGGAAAAAGGGTGTTCAATTTTCATATGCATATAGTATGTCGATCACCAATATTAACTTATGTGATTGGAAGGCATGCAATTTTAAATGTATGCCTTCATAACCTGATTGAAAGGGTATCAACAAAATTTACTTGGGAACTTATGTGATTGGAAGGCATGCAATTTTAAATTGTCATGAAGTCACCAACCTGCAAAGAATTGCAAGGCACATATAATTTTTGAAAACATAATATTTCGATGATATTGAAAGATTTGCCTTTCATTGTGAAATGGCCACCAATATGGAGTTTAGAATCTGTCGATCCATGAAATTCATTCAAAACCTTTTGGGATTCTTTATCATCTATACATATTAACAAAAACCCATCAATAGATCTCTGAAGAATAAAATTTCCTAAGATGAGGAACTTTTGGGATATCAAGCACAGTCTTCTACGATGATGTGAATCTAAATGACTTGGAAAACTATGCTATAAGAGATAATAAATAATATCCTTGTACCAAGTATGATAAAAAATATCTACATCAAGAGTTTCCAGGTAAAATAGTGTTGACAAAGTAGTCTCATCTTCCTCAACAGAATCAGGTGGTTCAAGATGTTGAGCCAAGTGAAGAGCTAGATCGCGTCCCTTAATTTTCTTGGTCACAGTAATTGTTAAATCATGTTCTTTAATTTTGGCAATCCAATGTGCAAGTTTTCCTGAGAGATGAGTGTGCGTAAGAAAAAACTTGACTGCAGGCAAAGGGACTCTTACCTACGTTTTCTTTCCCAAAATGAAATGCCTGAATTTTCCTATAGCTTTTACCAAGGCAAAAGTGTGTTTTTCAATTAGAGTATACTTGAATTCGTCATCTGAAAAACTTTGACTCATATAGGCTATAAGATTTTCTTTATCTTGATCATCATCTTGTAGAAGGATGGAAGATATTTCCTCTTCTATGGCATTGGTATATATGATGAAGTGTTTATTAAAACCAGGCTTGGCTAAAACTGGTGCAGAGATGTTTGCCTTCTTGATTCCTATAAAATCCTTTTCTACCTCATCATCCCAAGAGAAGGTTCTATCCTACTTTAGAAAATTATGAATAGGTTTGACCATCACAGTGAAGTCAGGAACAAACTTCCTAACAAATTTAATGGTGCCCATGAAATATTGAACACCTTGCTTAGAGGTAGGAGCAAGGAGGTTGATAATCGCAACAACTCTCTTGGGGTCAATACTAATACCACAGTTAGAAAAAATATGACCAAGGAGCTTGCCTTGAGTAACTTTGAAAATAGAATTAGAAGGATTCAATGACATACCAAATTTTCTACAATGCAAAGGGACTTTCCTAAGATGACAAAAATTATCTGATTGGTTTGTAGAATAAATAGTCAATTCATCAAGATAAACTCGAATTATCTTATCGATCAAATAATAGAAATCTATTTGCATAGCTCTCTGGAATGTGGCACTTGTGTTAGACAAGCCAAAAGGAATGTGTTCATAGGAAAAGGTGCCCCATATGGTGGTGAATGTGGTTTTGTATTTATCATTCCTCTTGAATCTAATTTTATTGTATCTAGAAAAACCGTCAAGTAGGGACATTATTTGAGACCCGACTACTTGTTGTAGGATCATCTCCATGTTAGGAAGCGGAAAGTTATCCTTAAAAATAGCTATATTTAAATCACTAAAATCAACACATAACCTGATCTCACCATTTTTATTTCGTATAGGAACCGGATTTGAGACCCATTCAGAATACTTTACTAGAAAGATGATTTTAGCTTTTAGTAATTTTTCAACTTCCTTTCTGATATTAGATTTGAGAGTCGGGTTTACATGCATTTGTCTTTGCAATACTAGTTTTTCCCCTTCCTTGATAGGAATGGCATGTTGGATGATGTTGGGATCAAAACCATGAAGGTCCTCATACAACCAAGAAAAGACATCCTTGAATTCATAGAATAAATCCATGAATCTTTCCTTTTTCTCTTATGAACAATGGGCTCTTATTTTAATAATATTGGGATCATCTGAGGTTCCAATGTTCACAGAGACAATGTCTCCTACTTTTCTCTTTGAATCCTCTCATACAACATTTTCCCTTTTACCAACATCACTCATTGAAAATGAACTCTCAAGAGGAGTCAATCCCTTCAAAAACTTATCATCTTCAATAGAAATCACTTCCTTAGTCTTAAGAGGTTCATTTTGTAAGAAAGCGCAGATATCCTCATCATTTTTGAAAACCTGCCATGATTCACCATTGTCAGGTATATGTGGATGATATAGATACGTAAAAGTGCAATCAATTCATTGCAGTAATGATTGTCAAGTAGGAGAGGCATAAAAAACTGGCAACCTATTATCCATCGAGTTAAGCTCCCTTTTTATGTGAGTGATGTTGAAAGATAACATATTTGAAATCAAGGCCCAAACGGCCTGAGTGTACCTTTTCATCAGCTTGTTATTGGGGTTGTAAAATTTTCTAACAAGATTCACCACAAGCTCAGAATCACCAAATATAGTAATGTGACCACAACCCAGATTATAAGCATTCTCGATACCTAACAGTAGGGAATCAAACTCGACAATAATGTTGGTGCAAGTGAATTCTAACCTGAAGGAGAAATATATTTTTTTCCTACAGGTGAGTAAAGGATAATACCAACTCTATTTCCTTCACTAGAGCATTCACCATCAAAGTGTATATGCCACATTCCTTCATCATAGTCAAATTGTTCTCATGGAACATCATCTTCTTCTGTGAAAATAGAATAAACACCCAGGGTTTCCTCAACATAATTGACATTTAGCCGAGGAAATTTCTCAATGTAAGGTGAGATACTATCTTCTCTAAGAACAATAACATTCTTTCCACATTTAGGGATAGATAGATGTGACCCATCTAAATAAAAGTAACCACTTGTTAGGGCTTGCCAATATCTTCCAAAAATAATTGAGTAATTGCTGACATGCATATCAATAACTTGAATGTTAAGGGTGGTGCGTATTTGTAGATGTGAAAAAAGTAATAAGGTTACATATTTGATCTCACCAATTGTGGATTGTTTTTTATTATTATAAGAGAGAACGCTTCTCCCATTTTTTTTTGTATAAGAGAGGCCCAACTCTTCCATAATGATCTTTGATATGACACTTAGGCTTGAGCCACCATCAATGAGGTAGCAATGGGATATTCTATCTAAAATATTTACAAAAATAAAAAAGGGGGGGTATTTTACAGATATCCTAAAGTTATTTACACTTATCCTATTTACATGGGACTCTTCTACATCATAATCTTCCGTGAGATTGGCTATGTTGGAAGTTTTATCTTCCATGAAATCTCTAAGATGTTGTTGTTGTTCTTGTATAGTTACCATATCCAAATGGGTAGCATCAACTTTTATGTTATCTAATTGATTTAAAATATTATAATTTGAAGAAGGAATGGTGAATTGATGACCGGTAGAAAGGTGGGCAACTTGTGAGCCGGTATTTTGAGTGGATGTGCTAGGGGAAAAAGCAATTTTGAAAGAATCAGCTTTACCCTTATTGGAATATGATTTATTTATGGTATTAACCACCATAACATCGTCCTATGGGGCCCAATCTAATACAAAAATGTTAGTATATAGTTTCTTTCCAAATATTTGATCCCTCACATTTTTCCTGATTTCACAAGTGATTTCCTCATGATGTTCTTCGCAAAAATTACACCAGGCTCTGGGAAATATGGCCTTGAGTTGAAAATTATTGTTTGTGAAATTCCTAGTGGAAGCCTAGGTGGAATTATCAACAATGGAAGTAGGAGTAATTCCCTCTCTCAAAAGAAATCATTTGATTGGTAATGTCTTGCATAAGCTGCAGAACGATAGACATATCGATTTGTTTGGCATAGTCTTGTTGGGTATGTGTTATATTATTTTCATGAGTAGAAGTGTCTCTGCGTTGCCTCGGGAAATGTGTCACATATTTAGGTGGTTTTTTTGGCACATGGGTTTTTGCCGATGGTTTTCTATTTCCGGTCAAGGAATTAGGGTTGTTGACTAATCCAGGTCATTGTGTTAGGGTTTTGGATGCCATTGGCTCCTATATGTAGATTGTATTGTAAACAATGTATCACTATGAATGAATATAGAATATGTTGGTTTTCCCGGTTTGGGTTTCCAGGGGAAAAATCTCTGTGTAATGTTTGTATTTTCCATTGTGTATTTTCTGTTCTTTTACTGAAAATTTGTTTGCAATAAATATTGTACTAGGTTAAAATCTACATTTGGTATCAGAGATTTTTTGGCTTCAGGGGGATGCCTTTGTGGTCAAGGGTTTGGCTCAAGACTTTGATAATCCTTGTTACAGAGGGAGATCTGTGGTATTGATTTTTTAGGTGAAAAGAAATGGCAAGCAATTCGAAGATAGAGATCGAGAAGTTTAATGGGAAAAGTTTTCAGTTGTGGAAGCTCAAGATGGAATATATGTTGGTGGACAGAGATCAGTGGATCGCAGTAGATATAGGTACTACACCTTACAGGAACTTCAGCAAATGACTAGTGTTGAAACATACATATTATTCTAAACTTTAGCATAAATTAAGTTTCATTTTTGTTTAAATAAAAACCAAAAAAATGCACTTGGATACATCATCGTCAAATGAAGCCTTCTGATTAATCCAATGGTCTAAAATTCTTAAGAAATTATGGAGCTTCCTATTTATTAAGGAATCAATTTATATAAAGGTTTGCCTTCGAAATTTTGAGAGTCAGGGTTTCACGAAGTACGAAGGTTCAACATTGAACATCTTTGAAGCCCCGATACCCGAATTCACGAAAGTATTAAATGTTAAGCTGGGTTAATTAAAGTTTAAGAAAGATTAACGATAAGTAAATCTCATCGTGACTTCGTGATTCAGGAGCTCTTACATATAAAATCTTTGAAGTCTCGATACCCGAAACCCTGCCATTCTAAAACTAATCGTGGTTAATTAGAAGAGTTAAAAACGATTATACTTAATTAAACCTATCACAACTTTGCATTTCATAAGTCTTAGTTTAAACTGTTCTAAAGATCCATGAGATCCAAAATGTCGAAATTTGATTAAATGACAAGTATGATTAATTAATGTACTAAATGAGGATTATACCCTAATTAATCTATTGCTTAATAATAACTCGAATACATTCAAATTATGTGCTTTTCCCGATGTATCAACCATTAATGACATTAATATCTGATTTAGGGAAATGATTCCAAATAAGATCCGATTTTAACGCCAAAATATTTTTTATTAAAGAAATTAAATGCGTTGTCAATAAAGGTATATGCATGATTTATGCATTTAAGGTAAAAAGATTTTTTACTTCTGAATTACAATGTTGTTTTCATAGAGCTGGCTTAGTAAAATAACTAGTTTTCTACATTCTTATTCTCTGTAATAGATGATAGAACTCTGGAATTTGATATCATGGCTCCACGGAAAGCGTCCAAAGCAACTGGAGAAAGTTCTGGCCAAAACATAGACGTTATTTTTTATACTTCACCCAGAAGTATAAACATAGTTAAAACCTAGACGCATGTGTTCAACACCATACAATACAAAGTGGTAAAATACCCTGATGATTGAAGCGACAACGAAAAGGATAACTTATCTACCAAATATAAGATTATCATTCAAGTAGAGATGCATAAGGTAGCAACCAGGTCGAGGATTTTACCTTACACCGACATGATTGGATGGGCACTGGATCATGTAGATATCCCAACTAGAACTATATTCATCTCTCAGAAGGTAGTTGTTGGGTCATTTCGGTCGAAACACATACAGGTCATGTATAAATTGTCTGCAACATCAAACTTCATTTATAATGACAATTTTCTAGTGAATTTTAATAATAAGGAGTGTGATCAGTATGGAAAGAGTCTTTCCAACTTGATCAAAGACTGGTGTTCATGCCTTGAAAAGTTCAGAGCCGAATCTCATAGCGTATACTCAATCTCATCACTTGAACCACAGTTCATGTATATAGCCATGATGATGTGCAGAATTTATGGAAAAGAGAACACGGCCCATTTCTTTCTACCATGGGTTCCCATTATACACTCGGTGGCGAAAGGATTTTCTTTTGACTCGGAAAAGATATTATCGGATAATCTGGCTAGCAAAATCACAGAATACCAAACAAACAAAACTAAATGGAAACCAACCTCATTCTTTATGTTAGCTTATATTATGGATGATATATATTTCATGACGCCTTTCCCACTGATGAGTTGGAGTTGGAATCTAGATAGTGCAGAACCAATTCATGTTTATCATTCAAATCTCCGGGAAGACAAGGCAAACGATTTCTTTTATGAAATCTGTAATTGGGTAGTGGTGTCGATGCATATGGTTATATTTGGTCACCCACCTCCTATAATTTCAGACAACATTATGGTTAACCTAGGTAAAGTGGCAGACTGGTACATAGAGGAACACTTCTCTTATATCAGAGTTTTCAGCTGTTCAATTCCCCTGTATGCATTACCGCAATTTTTACCAGACCTATTGATATCTCACGAGGTTGCACAACAAACTATACTCGATGGGATTAGCAAAGAGCTCAAAGCCATGCAGAAAAAGGTATGGCCATCTTTTCTTTTACAGAGTGGTGCATTTTCTTTGTCATATTTCGAACATTCCAGAGTGGAGGCTGCGTCCTTAGAAGAGATAAAGCTGGTTAACATTGAATTAAAGAAGCACGACCCACAGAAGGTCATGGGAAACCATATGGCCAATTTCAATATTAAAAGGTATAAACATGAAGAGTCCCCTCAGGATGAAATGTTCCGAGGGGTAAGATCTTACCAAGAAGTCCTAAGCCAAGTTTTATCTCTACCACCTGGTGAAATAGTTGAGTTTTAAAATTTCCAAAAACACCGAAGAAGTGGCCTCCCTAAATTATTACAATGAGAAAACCCAAAGTCTCCAGCTAAACAACAAACAAAGACCTAGAACCCAGAAGTCGAGAGCTCTAGAAAACACGAAGCCCCAGAAAACCCAGATAGTTATGATCTCTTGAATCAGAAAAAGGATATCCCAGTGACAGATGTATATGATGACCAGTCCAAAGATCAATCGGAAACATTAAAAAAGAAAGGAGAAGATAAGCCATTGTCTTCACCTGATAAATCAACTAGAGATGGAGCTGGAAAACAATTATCCACAGATATTGGTAGCCCCATTGAGGCTATCATGCCATTACAGTTCACCAGAGGAAACCCTAATGTAGAGGTAATATTCATAGGGGATCTCACGCCTATCCTTATTGAAGAAATACCTCCTACCGATTTTTTTTTCAGTAAGAAAAGGAAAGTTGTGGTAAAGAAAGAAATGTACCAGAAAGAAGGTGCAATGGTCAAAAATCACAGAGTATTATTAGATGGAAAATTTTTGGAAGATTAAGACTTTGCTACAGAGGTAGCAGGCTCTTTGGGATCTTTTTCAGCAACCAACTTATTCTCAGTTGATAATCTAAAAGAAAGGCTGAAGTAGAGAAATTAGATGATAAGTCAGTTACGAGATCAAATATGAAACACAGAGCAGAATATCAGAAATGAGATCAATAAAGGACTTGAAAAGGCTAGAGTTGTTGAAATACAAGAAATCCAACTTCTCTAGTCTAGTCTTGTCCAGCAAGATGAGTTGGTTAAACAATTACAAAACAAGGTAAGTTCCACTAAAAAAATGGTTATGGATATAGAAGGGTTCCAAGCTCAAGCATCAGAGGTGCTAAAGAAACTGGAAATAGCACAACAAATCCTTTTTTCTATGGTAGATATCATCCAAAATCATTTTTAGGAAGTAAATAAATCATTAGATAATATCAGTTTCAAAGAAGGAGAGGCTACTACAACCCGGACCACCTTGCAAAAAGCAGTCGTGTCATCGGCTAGAGAAGAAGTATCTGTAACTCCCAGATTGACTGTTGCAGAACAAATTAGAGGTGATATAATATTGAAGGCATGGGAGGCCAATATAGCTGAGAGTAAAAGAATGGCCAAAGAAATAAAAGAGGATTATGAAGAGGTTTTCGATTTGCTAAGTAAAGAATCACTAGTCATTGGAAAGGATGATTGTTCTGAGATACTAGGACAAATCAACATTGTAAAGCGTCAAATTGACATCAAATAAAGTTTAAATGAAGCTCATATTGAAATTTCATAGATGAAGCAGGTTGACATCTCTCAAATAGATAGATGACTGATAAGGCCAAATTTACAGTTGTATTCAATGACTTCTGAAGATAAAAGGAGAGAATACAGGTTGTCGCAATTACAGAGAAAGTTGTATCTTTTTGAGGCAAAAGAGGTGATAGAACCTTCAAGACTATTGGTACAATTCATAAGCAGATGCATCAAATGTCTCGAGAAAGGTGAAGGAAGTACTTCAAAGAATCAATGAAGTAGCATATGTATACCATTTCTACTGGTATGAGAAAGAAATAGAAAAGAACTAAGTCTAATGGTTCAAGTTTTCATTTTGTAATCGTTATTAGCTAGGAATAATGAGAATTCCAACCACATAGGGTTGAGAACCTCTTGTATAAATATATTTTCAAAAGACTAAAAGAGGGCTGATTTTTTTCCAATTGTAAATAGAGAAATCTCTCCTTTTCAAGAATTAATACAAGTACAGACCAAAGACTCCATATTTCATCACTCTTGAGTTATGTGTTCTTTTGTTCTTTCATATTCCAACATCTTTATTCATATGTATTTGATGAATGCCTAATCACATCTTAGTAAAACATCTATTGTGGTTATATGTTTCCTTTAGTTATCTAATTGCTTACATATTTTCCTCTGTGTTTGTTGTCAGCAAATATAAGACCTGGGAGTTAGTTAGATTGCTACATTCTATGCTTCATTAAAGGTTTCTCATCTATTTTCTTCTTCTGTAGCAGAGTGAGATTCTTCTATGATTGACACCTTGCTTTGTTTAACAGCTTTATGTTTTTCTCTCATCACACTCATTTTTTCAGATTTAACTCAGATACGAAAGACGACCTCTGAGTTGTTTTACCATTAATTCAATTTTAGGAACTTTTCTCATATAATTGAAAGTAGAAAAAGAAAATACTAAAAAAAAACAACAGATCCTTTGATTATTTCTTTCCTCCATGACTGTACCTGTTGCAAGGAAGCCCCATATTGATCCCGACCTCACTGATCAGACTAGCATTGCTTTAACCTTGTTTAACACCATCCTAGAGACCGCTAATACCCAGGTGGAGCTTGAACGCTCATGGGCGGTGATTGAACAGGACATAAGTGTCCGAGAATTTTGGGAAGCTAGGCAAAGACAGCCTAGGAATCATCCCTAACTTCTTTTTCCTACAGTTGTTATGGTCCTAACCCGCACATAGGTAGATTAATATATTCGGATGTAATAAAGGTAAATACTAATAAGGACTTTCAATAAAATAGAATAAGGCGGATGTAAGAAGACCTAATAGAATCTTTTACTTCTAGAAGGATCTTCCTCTAGATGCTTCTCTTGATAGACATATTTAGTATAAATAAGGGTCGAGGGTATGAAAACCCTAGCTTGGAGATTATTGTAACAGAGCATTGCTCGATTGGAGGTTGCCCCCTCGAAGAGGCCTGTGAACATTATTGTTATTATATCATTTATGTGTTATTTTGGAGATTATGCTGGATATATTACTGTTATTCTGCCATTTCTATCATTTTATTTTTGTTCTGCATATTTTTTTATATCTGGTATCTTGAAAGTGGTATCAGAGCACTTTCCTTGGTAGAAATTGTGGGAATTTTTTTTCTAGGGTAGAGACGTATTTTGGCATCTTTAAGCCACAGAGATCTGTCATTACGCGCATAAACCCACATTTGAGGGATTCATACATGAAGGAAATACAAGTGGTTCTTAAGCGCACATATGTTGGCCACCCTTGTAACCCCTGTTGGTACCCCTTCGAGTGGTAGTGCATAAGAAAACACCTGTGTACAGATCAGCCTAGATTTCCTGAAGCCCTCTTTAGATAAACCTATTGGTCGTCGGACTACTATAGTGTCATTGAGAACAACACTCAGGAAGTTACCCTATAGTACCTGGGTAGTCAGGTAGTACGAGTAAGGGTACGGTCTATCCTCCTTAGTTAGTGCCTTGAGATATTGGGCCGAGTACTACTGTTGGACCCCGCACGTATATCAAAGAGCTATAGAACAAGGCAAACCCTTGTCTGTAGAACCCTTGAATACCTAACCCTTGGGGGATAGAAACATAAATAAATTAAAATAGACCAGCTCTATTGTCGCGCAACTGTGTTTGGGTTTCCAAGTAAATACACATTTCTTTATGGTTAAGAATTTGGGGATTTCATCACTGCAATATTCTTCAGACCAGAGTATAACTCCACAGGTGTAAAAAAATAAATATAACAAAAAAAGTCTAGAAATGTTTTCACCATTATTTGAGACCTATTCCATTGAATTCATCTCGCCGCCCTTATCACATTCATGCATATTATTTTTTGGAAAAAAATTTTACCCCTCCCACCCTTTTTCAGTTCACCCATCCTCATGGCCCATACCCATAGCCAAGATCTGGAAACTCGCTTCAACACCTTGCAATCTGGTTTCCTCGAAACCCAAAAAGAAGTGAAACAAATCAATGCTATTGTTGCCTCCATCGATTCATCCATCCATGCAACCATAAATAAAACCATGCAGTCCTCAATGGAGGAATTCAAACAAGAACCGACCACACAACTTGAATCTGTCTTTGCATCCCTCTGCACCAAACTGAAGATCCCTACAGATGACCAATTCTCTGAAGCACCTCCAAAGACTGAAGGCGAACATTCCTCCCATTCCCATACCTTTTAGAACCATCACTTTCAACGTGACATACGCCTTCTGCGGGTGGATGTGACCAAATTTGATGGCTCGGACCCCACTGGTTGGGTAACCCAAATGGAACATTATTTCTCTTGATATGGCATCACAGATGACTTGGCCAAACTATGGTATGGTGTTCTCCATCTAGATCAAGAACATTGGTAATGGTGGCAATGGAGAAAAACTTCTCATCAAGGGTATATTGCTTGGACCCAATTTGTAACTGAGCTTTATGAACGCTTTGACACAGACACCAACCATTTGGGCTGCTTGACAAAGTTGAAACAATCTGGAAGAGTAGAAGACTTTATAGCTTCCTTTGAGTGCTTGGATTTTTGAACAGAGGGCATGACTGATGCTTTCTTTCAAGAGTGTTTTATCAGTGACCTCAAGGAGGAGATTCAATCCCATGTCCTCATGGCTCGACCCTCGACTTGGGTGGAGGATACTAAAAGAGCTAAAGAAGCACAAAGGGTGGTATCATCTCAAAACCGAAAACCCTCCTTTATCCCTTGCCCTAAACCCATCACTCCCACTACTCCCTCCACTCCATTAAAGATCCAAAAATTGACCAGGGCTAAAATGGCTAAACGCCAACTCAAAGGGCTTTGTTATAATTGTGATGACAAATATTTCTCGGGCCACAAGTGTAAGGAACAAAATATTTTTATGGCTATCTCTAAGGATATTTCGGAAGATGATGTTGAAACTTCCCTTGTGTCTGAGTCACCTGAAATCACTGACATAACCCCTCCCTCAGACCCTCCTGATGTAGAACCCGTCATTTCCCTCAATGCTCTCACTATTTTTTCCACTCCCCAAACCCTCAAGTTAATCGGTTACATCAAGCATCAGAAGGTCATCATTCTGGTTAATAGTGGAAGCACTCATCATTTTATTCATCGTCGCATTGCCCAAGAAACTCATTGCTACATCCATGCTGTCAACAATTTCCAAATCATGATTTCCAATGGTGGTTCCATGAAATGTGGATGATGCTATGAAAATGTGCGTCTCCAAATTGGTGACTACCACCTAAAATCCCATATGTTTTCTATCAACATGGGTTGTTGTGACATTGTGTTGGGTGCATACTGGCTAAGAAGTTTGGGTCCCATTCTCATGGATTTTAAGGCATTAACCATGCAATTCAACCAGGAAGGCCNCACCAATATAAATTCCAAGGCATCACTGCTGGTTCACCTGAGGTCATTAGTTCCCATCACATGGAAAAGATGCTCAAAAAAGGTCATTCTGGTGTCATTGCCCAACTCCATGCCATACAAGAAAACGAGACACTCCCGGTGTCGCATGACCTCCAAGCTCTCCTATCTAAACATCAAATGGTATTTTCCACTCCCCAAGAACTCCCTCCTTCCCACAGTGTTCATGATCATTCCATTCCCCTTGTACTTGGAAGCCTTCCTCCCAATATCCGTCCATATCGCCACCCCTTTTCACAAAAAAATGAAATTGAGAAAATGGTCCAGGAACTCCTTAATGCATGAGTTATCTGCCCTAGTATGATCTCTTACTCTTCTCCTATAGTCATGGTCCTGAAGAAAGAAGGTTCTTGGAGAATGTGTCCTAACTTCCATGCCCTCAAGAAACTGACCATTAAAGAAAAATTTCCCATTCTTGTCATTGATGACCTCCTAGATGAATTGAGTGGTGCCCAATTCTTCACTAAACTTGATCTTTTCTCGGGCTATCACCAGATACGAATGAAATAGGCAGACATTCCCAAGGCGGCCTTTCACACTCATGAGGGACACTATGAGTTTTTGGTCATGCCCTTTGTCTTGTGTAATGCCCCATCCACCTTCCAAAGCCTCATGAATCATGTCTTCCATCCCTTTCTTCATCATTTTGTCTTAGTTTTCTTTGATGATATCCTCATCTATAGCAAAACCTGGACAGACCATCTTACTCATGTGGATCAAGTTCTCCATCTCCTCTCCCAGCACCAAATTTTCTTGAAATAGTCTAAATGTGCTTTTGGTGCCTCAGAAGTAGAATACTTGGGTCATTTGGTTGGCAAGGATGGCATCAGGGTGGATCCGAAAAAGATTGAAGCTATGCAAGACTGGCCGCACCCAAAGACTCTCAAAAGCTTGCATGGATTTCTAGGATTAACAGGGTATTATCACAAGTTTGTTAAGAACTACAGAAAGATTGCAGCACCTCTCACTGCTCTCCTAAAAAATAACTCTTTCACTTGGAATCCAACCGTTGCTCAATATTTTCAAACCTTGAAGACAACCATGTCCACCACTCTGATTCTGGCCCTTCCTGATTTCACAAATACCTTTTTGTTGGGATGTGATGTCTCAGGGAAAGGAATTGACACTGTCCTTATGCAAGAGGGTCAACCTTTGGCCTTCACTAGCAAGCAACTGTCTGAAAGGAATTTGGGCAAACCCATTTATGAAAAGGAAATGTTGGCTATTCTGCATCTCGTTGATCTATGGCACCCTTATCTCTTGGGGCAACGCTTCCAAATTAAGACCGACCATCAAACCTCAAGTACTTTCTGGAACAACGCATTTCCTCCCAGGAGCAACAAAAATGGGTGACTAAGGCCTTTGGTTATGATTATGAGATCATTTACAAGAAGGGCAAAGACAATGTAGTGGCGGATGCACTGTCCCCAAAATATGAAGAAGAAGGATCCCTTTTTTCTCTTTCCTTCATTTTTCCTGATTGGCTCCAAGCTGTGCACCAGGAATGGCTTCAAGATCCCAAAAGTTTGCATCTAATCCAGCAATTGCATACCAAGGCTCCAGCTCTGCCAAGGTACTCTTGGATCCAGGATGAGCTTTGACACAAAGGCCATTTATATTTAAGTAAACAATCAAAGCTTAAATCCACGGTACTTTTTGAACTTCATGCTACACCCACAGCAGGGCACTCAGGGTTCACCAAAACATATGATAGGGTCAAATGTTCTTTTTTCTGGGATGGTATGAAACAGAATATCCGTAATTTTATCGCTGAATGTCAGGTCTATCAATACAACAAGGGAGAAACAGTCAAATCTTCGGGCACACTACAAATGCTTCCGATTCCACCTACTATTTGGAAGGATATCTCTATGGAATTTATTACCGGCTTACCCAAATCAGAGAATAAATCAGTCATAATGGTGGTTGTGGATTGCCTTTCCAAGTATTCTCATTTCTACTCTCTTCAACACCCATTTACTGCATCCACGGTGGCTCAAATTTTCATGGACCAGGTCTTCAAGCTTCACAGCATGCCGCACTCTATTGTTTCTGATCGTGACCCAACTTTCACAAGCAATTTTTGGCAAGAACTGTTTAAGCTACAGGGCACCCAATTGCATCTCAGCACAACTTATCATCCCCAGACTGATGGTCAAACAGAAGTTGTCAACAAGTGTTTGGAAACATATGTGAGGTGTTTTTCCTCTAAAAAACAACATCAGTGGGCTCAATGGCTACCCCTAGCTGAATGGTGGTACAACACTTCCTACCATAGAGCTACTCGCGTGACTCCTTTTGAAGCAGTATATGGACAGAAGCCACCTTCAGTTCTCTCATACTTATCGGGTACCTCGAAGGTCCAGGTGGTTGACCAAACACTTACAGTTTGAGAGGATATTATTTGTACCCTTAAAGAGAACTTGGTCATGGAACAAAATCGCATGAAGCAACACGCAGATCAAGGTCAATCTGAACATCAATTTGCATAAGGGGGTCAGGTGATTCTACGACTGCAACCATACAAGAAAAATTCCCTCAAGGCCGAGCATTGTCAAAATCTAGTGCCCAAATTTTATGGTCCTTATACATTTCTCAATCATGTGGGACAAGTCGTATATCAGTTATCTCTGCCCAGTCAGTCGAAGCTACATCCAGTTTTTCATGTTTCATGCTTAAAGAAGGTGATTGGAACTAGGTGCCAAATTCAAACCAACCTTCCCAAGCTAGCTGAAGAAGGATCCATTTGGCTACAGCCAAAAGCAGTTTTGGACCAGCGTGAGCATTGCCTACGTTAGAGAACCATCAAGGAAGTGCTAGTCCAGTGGAAATATACGACTCCAGCAGATGCCACTTGGGAACCAGCTACCATTCTGTAGCAGTTTCCACATCTCAAGCCTTGAGGACAAGGTTGTTTTTAAGGGGGCAGACATGTTATGGTCCTAACCCACACATAGGTAGATTAATATATTCAGATGTAATAAAGGTCAATATTAATAAGGCCTTTCAATAAAATAGAATAAGGCAGATGTAAGAAGACCTAATAGAAGCTTTCGCTTCTAGAA
Source organism: Picea mariana (assembly GCA_032191745.1). NCBI lineage: Eukaryota > Viridiplantae > Streptophyta > Pinopsida > Pinales > Pinaceae > Picea > Picea mariana. Next base: position 7,336 of record JASDQU011442485.1, on the reverse strand, counting down.
GGATCTTCCTCTAGATGATTCTCTTGATAGACATATTTAGTATAAATAAGGGTCAAGGGTATGAAAACCCTAGCTTGGAGATTATTGTAACAGAGCATTGCTCGATTGGAGGTTGCCCCCTCGAAGAGGCCTGTGAACATTTCTTTCTGAATCAAAGTGTTATTTCTATTGTTGTTCTTATATCATTTCTATGTTATTGTGGAGATTATGTTGGATATATTACTGTTATTCTGCCATTTCTAGCATTTTATTTCTGTACGACATATTTTTTATATCTGGTATCTTGCAATAGTATTGATCTTCTTTTCACATTGAAAACTCTTTTAATCCTGGATGCCTTGACATTATAATTTGAAGCCTTAAGTATAAACTCAAGAACAACATCTTTTTGGCACTGTTGCCGGGGACGGAGAAACGGAGTTATTTTTCCCTGGGATAACGACATTGGTAAGTTTCTTTCTTCGATAGTGAATAAATATTGAATACATTATAAGGCTAATTTTTATCTTTCACTTGGAGACTCCACAACTAATAAGCTAGCATTTAATAGAAAAAATACTAGAAAAAATCCAGATGATAAACAAACCTCGCCTGTATCTGATCCTGAAAAATTTCTGAAACCAAGAAGATAACTCAAATAGACTGCTTCATCAACAAGTAAAATTTATCAACCCAAATCCATGAAATCAAATACTAAGGGTCTACTTGAGTGGTTATATTCACAAGAAGGTTCTACCCAACTCCTTTTCAGAGAAACATCCATCGATAGAATCGAAACCCTAGAACCTGAGTTGGTTTTACCCGAGTTTAAAGCTAAGACTTTTCCAACTGTCTCCTTTACTAATAGAGGTAAAAGATATATCTCAATTCCTGTTGCGATTGACATTTCATCAGTTCTCGAAGTTCAGCTTCAAAACTCTCAAGGTTAAGAATATTCTTTATACCTTAACTCGACTCCTGTTGGTTCTCCTGCATACACATCATGTGAGTCCAAAGAAACCAGTCCTCTTTTTTTGACTCCCTATTTTTCAAATTTCCTGTCTCCCAATGGTCAGTTCTCTGAAACTATTCTGCTTTATCCAGATGTGACCAAAAGGTCACCACACATATTTAAAGGTCTTCTCTATAATCTCCAAGTTTTACCCTCTAAATTATCAATGGTTGCGGCTAGAGGAGGTGGTTTTGGTGGTGGTACTGGAGGAGGAGGAGGATGTCAAGTACCAGCCCCACCCCCTAGGATATTTGCCAAAGTGGCTGCTAGATATGTTCCTCTGGTTCTCCCAGTTTTGCTCCATGAATTACCTAAAAATTATATGAAAAACCTATCAAAGTTCATGGGGGAAGGAGACTTGACTACCACCGAACACATAAACTTCTTTGATCAATTTGCTGACATCCTTGGTCTTGAACACGAGGATGTTTATTCAAGACTCCTAGTTCAAAATTTTGAAGTAAAGGTGAGAATCTGATTCCGAGGACTATCGGTAGGATCCATAGGATCATATGATGAATTGAAAAATTCTTTTATCAGACAATGGGGAGAAAGGAAAGATCATATTTATTATCTAACCGAGTTTGGAGCTTTGAGAAAGAAAAATTCAGAATCATTTCTTGAGTTTAATCAAAGATTTAATAAATTATATAATAAGATTTCAGCTGAGGTTAAACCTTCCCAACCTGCAGTGAAAGTAACTTTTGTTGGTGCTTTTGATCCAAATTTCACTCTATTGTTAAGAGAAAGGAGACCTGTTGATCTTACTAAAATGTAGGATGACGTTGTAGAAATTGAATCAAACATGATGGCATTGGGAAAGTTAAAAGATAAATTTGAAATGGGATATAAAGAAACCAGATGGTACAAAGAACAAGAAAGACCCTCTAGATCTGGGAGGTCTTTGGAGGATAAGATGTATGACATGGCAAGAATAATTAAAGAATTGTCAAATAAAATCTCAAAAATGGAATTGGATCAATCTAAGAATGAGCAATTCCCTAGAAAGGATTTCAAAATAAATCCTAATCCTCAAATGCAACAAAGACAAATCAAGAATCAAGATCAAAAGATTTAGGCCCCCTTCAAAAATGAAAATTTTATAGGGGGAGAGGACATGCGAAATTTTGAGGAGTTAGAATAAGATGTGAATAGTTTTGGCGATGATTGTCATGAACTTTATTTGAAGAGACAAGATTATGAAAAATCTCTAAATACATAATACAGGTCTAAAAATTATGAGAATAGAAATATTACAGAGGACTCGTCTTATCAAGGAATCACTGATAATATAATGGTTGAGCTCCAATAGAAATATAATCTAAGGCCTAGAAGCATAAATGTCACAACTGCCCTACCAAAGAAAATTTTGCCAAGTGGGGAAATAGACAAGGCAACTCCAAAAGGTGTTGAAAAATAGACTGTTAAAACCAAGACTACTGATACACAGTCTACCAAGACAAATCCAACAGGAACACCAGTTATTAATACAAGAAAAGCGGAAATTCCCATGGCAGAAACAAAAACAGCTGAAACAAAAGAATCACAAATTAATAAACCAGAAAAGAGAGATATAAATCCAAACCAAATAAATTGATAAGACAACGGGAAATTTCATTCTAGAAAATGAAATTAATAAAATTAAAATCCTTGTACCTCTGGTTGAACTAGAAAAAAATCCTATATACAGAAAGCAAATTGCTAAAATGATTAATTTTTCAGATAATGAAATTCAGGCTGACGTTATAAATTTAGAAGATGATAAGCCTAATATAATTTTTGGTCCACATTTTGAAGGTGCCAAAGATAATGTCGCTCCTTTCTTTATTACGCTAACTATGCACGATCACCTGCTCCATAATTGCATGTTGGATTTTGGAGCTTCTCACAATGTGATGCCCAAAGCTATTATGGATAGACTTGGTCTCGAAATCACTTGACCATATGGATATTTGTATTCTTTTGATTTGAGAAAGGTTAAATGTGTGGGTATGATAAAATAGTTAGTAGTTAATCTTGCACAGATAAAAATTGTTCTGATGGATGTAGCTGTTGCTAATATACCTCCAAAGTATGGCATGCTTTTATCTAGGTCTTGGGGCGCCAAACTTGGAGGATCCCTCCAACTCAACATGACATACACCACAATCTCGATCTTCGGTGGACAGTTCACTCTCTTGTACAGAGAAACAAAATTGGTGTTTACAGTAAGTGATCCACTAAACCCAAATAACTATCCTGTTTATATTGTAGATTAGGATTTAGGAAATTGTATTTTATCCATTGATGATGATTTAAATGAATGTATAGAAGAAGATTGTATAAAAAAATAAAAAATAGAAAAGAAAAATAAATATGTATATAGTACTGGAGTTTGAAAAATGTATTTTGATGGTGCTTCATCTTGTGAAGGAGAAGGAGTTGGGGTGCTATTTGTGACACCCAACGATGAGTTTATTATTCCTTTTTCTTACAGGTTACAGTGGGACATAGATTACACTAACAATGTATGTGAATATGAAGTCATGGTCTTAAGATTATAAGCTACCAAGAAATTAAAAATTAAGAACTTAGAAGTCTATGATGATGAGGAACTAATCCTAAAACAAATTAATGGTCAGTATCAGGCTAAGCACCCAAGGTTGAGATCTTATATAAATTGTGCCTGGGATCCGATTGAGATTTTTTTCTCATCGGTTAAAGTTCATTACATCCCCAGAATAGAAAATCAACTGGCAGATTCATTGGCCAAAGTAGCCTCAATGTTTGTGCTTCCTACGGTTTTCAAACTTAAATACCATATAAAGATGAGACAGAGACCTTCTATACCAAATAATATTCAACATTGGCAAGTTTTCAAGGATGATGAACAAAACAGGCAATTTTTAGAAATGGTGGATGACTTTGCCAAAACACATATCGACCAAGAAAATTAGAATGATCCCGCTTGGATTATGCAAGAAGGGGAAGATTCTCAAGAATTTCAAAATAAGATTGCTAATCATCATATGCTTATTTTGAAAAATAATCAGATCCCCAAAGGTCTGATCCCCTTAGAGAGGTTATTCAATCATGACAACATCCCTTTGAAGTATACTTTACAGCCTCAACCAGAAGAAGTTGAATATTGTGATATAGTCACCAAAGAAAATCCTAGGTTGGTAAAATTATCTAAGTACCTTCCTCCTGAAATAAAAAGTAAATATGTTGAGTTGCTCAAACAGTATAAAGATGTTTTTTCTTGGTCCTATGATGAATTAAGAACTTATGATACCACCATAATGGAACACAAAATTCCTCTGAAGCAAGGTGTCAAACCATTCAGGCAGAAGCTCAGACAAATAAATCCTATATTATTGCCCGTGATAGAAAAAGAAGTAAAGAAAATTATGGATGCCAAGATCATTGTCCCACTTAGATACTCTGAGTGGGTAGCTAATTTAGTTCTGATAAAAAAGAAAAATGGTGAAATCGGACTGTGCATAGACTTCAGAAATTTAAACAGATCATCACTCAAAGACAACTATCCATTGCCTAAAATGGATCATGTTTTAGAGAAAGTAGTTGGAGCAAATAGAATGTCTATGATTGATGGATTTTCAGGCTACAATCAAATCGCAGTACATGAAAATGATAAAGACAAAATTGCATTTACTACCCCTTGGGGTACCTTTATGTATGATAAAATGCCTTTCGATTTAATGAATGCAGGAGAAACTTTCCAATGAGCTATGGACATCGCCTTTGTTAGTGAAAGAGATAAGTTTGTTGTTATTTATCTTGATGATCTAACTATTTTTTCTAAATCTGATGTAGAACATCTAGTACACCTCAAACAAACTTTTGAAAAATGTCGCAGATTTGGTTTGTCTTTGAATCCCAAGAAATCTCATTTTGCAATGCAAGAAGGTAAACTCTTGGGCCATATAGTTTCTAGGGATGGAATTAAAATTGACCCAAAAAGGATTGACGCCACAAATACTATTAATATTCCTAGGAATAGAAAAGAAATTCAGTCATTATTAGGAAAAAAAAAATTGAGAAGATTCATCCCGAATTTTGCTGAAATTGTAAAATTGATTACAGGTATGCTTAAGAAAGACAGCGAGTTCAAGTGGACAAGCGAGGCCAAGGCATCATTCAAACATATTAAGAAGGCCATAGGTGAAGCACTGGTACTGGCAAGCCCAGATTATATGAAAGAATTCTTGATTTTTTCATTCCCTTCTGAACATACTATTGCAGTCGTACTGTTACAAAATAATGATGAGGGTTTTGAACAACCAATTGAGTTCTTTAGTAAAAGTCTCAGAGATTCTGAGTTAAAATATGATATATTAGAAAAGAAAGCTTACACAATGGTGAAATCCCTCAAAGCTTTCAGAACCTACGTACTACATTCAAAGATTATTGCTTATGTACCCACCAGTTCTGTTAAGGATATATTGGTTCAACCCGATAGTGATGGAAGGAGGGGAAGATGGTTAGCCAAAATTCAGGAGTTCGACCTGGAAGTTAAAATGACCAAACTTGTTAAAGTTCAGGTCTTGGATAAATTATTGGCTAAATCAAATTTAAAAGCACTTGGAATAAATCATCTACAGGAGTACGAAGGATTTTTAGAGATAGACGAACTTGACGTTACTATACTCGCAACTAAAATTTTAGAAAAAATCTCTTCTTCAGCTTGGTATAGTGACATTGTTTCTTATCTACTGACCCTTCAATGCCCCAGTGACCTGACCCCATCTAAATCTAGAACATTGAAGTTACGCACTGTGAAATATTGTATCGTAGATGGTCAATTATATTGGAAAGACCTCTCGGTTTCTTATTGAGATGTTTAGTAGAATCCGAAACAGAAAAGTTATAAATGAATTTCATGAAGGAGTGTGTGGAGGACATCATGCTTGGAGAGCAACGACCTACAAAATATTAAGAGATGGATATTATTGGTTGAAATCATTCACCGATGTAAACACTAAATTCAAATCTTATAACCCATGTCAATTGTTCACAGGCAAACAAAAACTTTTGGCATTACCTTTAGTTCCAGTTAAAACTGAAGCTCCATTTCAGCAATGGGGTCTTGATTTTATTGGTGAAATTCATCCACACTCGAGTGCTCAACATAAATTGATTCTGACCACTACCAATTATTTTAATAAATGGGTAGAATCCAATCCTACACAAAACATAACTGACGCAGTAGTGATCAGTTTCCTAGAGGAGAATATATTTTCAAGATTTGGCTGCCCTTGGAAGGTAGTTACTGATAATTCTCAAGATTTCAAATCCATGTCTATGATAAGTTTTTATCAAAAGTATAACATTATGCTAGGACACTCTACGACCTACTATCCACAGGGAAATGGATTAGCCGAGTCATATAACAAAATCCTAATCACTATAATTAAAAAAGTATTGACCGAAAATAAGAAATCATGGCATGTACATTTGAAATATGCCTTATGGGATAACAGGATAGGCACAAAATGGTTAATCAGAATGTCTCCATTTATGGTATATGGTACTAACATTGTTTTACCCATAAATCTAGCACTGCCAGTAATGAAACTCTAGCAAGACTCGAAAGAAGAGCCAAATGACATTACTAGAAGGATAAATCAATTGATTGAAGTTCAACAAAATAGCGTTGAAGTAGATGAAAAACTATAGAAATATCAAGATAACATGAAAGCCTTATTTGATCAAAAAGCTAAAGATAGGGAATTTCTCCCTGGTGATTTGGTTCTAAAATGGGAAGCCAGGAAAGAAGATGTCGGGAAGCATGGTAAGTTTGACCATATCTGGTGCAGACCCTACAAAATTACAGCCTCTGAACGAAAGAATGCCTTTCTATTAGAAAATATCGACGGAAAGATTTGTAATGCCCTTATCAATGGGCTTTACCTCAAGCATTTCATGCAATAATATGTTTCTAAACTCTCATTGTACATACCGGTTTGGTTTCATGTTTTGTTACCTTCCTTTCGGTAAGTTTTTATTGTTATTTTTACTCTAAATAGAAACATGTTAGTCAATTTCAAAATATCAAAATATGCAATAAGTAGGTTTCTAATCTACAATATTTCCTAACAACTATCATGTTTGTCTTATTTCAGGATAGCCGAGAGACTGGAGATATCAAAAAGGTGACATGTATATATACTCGCGTTAAATTTCTCTCGAAACAAGTAATAAACTAATAGTCTGCTTGGTTGGAAGTATAAACAAATTCTGCGGTATGAACTTCTGTCTTGTAAACTTAAGTTAAAATTTTCTAAGAGATGTTAGTGAGTAAGACATAAATCTTATGTTTACTAATATCATCACCAAATCTTT
>JASDQU011442484.1:0-10169 GCA_032191745.1 Picea mariana | reverse complement strand
TTGAAATGACCGGGTCGAAGTCCAGAATGCATCCATGGAATTTTCCTCAGAAAATTCATCCCATAATTTCAGTGGCATGTCCTAGAGTGACAGAGACTCATTTTTGGCCTGACATGCATGCGTCACAAGGAGGCCTAATTGGGGGTCTCCGAGGCCAAATTGGTTCAGGTGAGGAAAACACATTTCAGCTAAAGGTATGCAGGCCTATAGTAGCTTGTCAATTCTGGTTTCCAAACCAAAAATTTTCCCTAATTAAAAGTTTTTCCCTGATTAGTCTCTTGACAGGATCCTTGCTGCGTATCTTTTTGGGGCCATATATTACTCATCCAGAGTCAGATTTGCACCAAATGAAAGGAAGAGGAAAGGTATCGGATAGAGATAAAATATGGGCATAGTAAAGAATAGTTTTGTGGCTGTTTTTTATATGGGAAGAGACTCTCAATGTTCAGGCCCAGGGGGTCCCCTCACCGAAACAAGCCCAAATCAAAACCATGCTTCGGCCAGCTCACCGGGAAACTTATAGGAAACAAAGGGGGTATAGTCAGGTCTGAGAAATTCCTGAAAAATGATCATTTCCTTACTTAGAACGACCAAATCCCAAAGGCCCCTTTCCCTCCTAAGAAGCTCAGCGAATTCCCCACACCTTGGGGCTTCATCCTGGTGAATCTGACAGCCATGGATGGTCGAGTATTGTCCTAAAACATCTCACCTACAACTGCAAAACATGGCAACAGTCAAAGAGACTTTAGGATGGCACAAATCCCAAGGCAAATGGTGATGTGGCATATTGGTTTTGTCATTTTATGAAAAATGATTTTTTGTAATATGAATTCTCACATGATTTACTTTTTGATATGTATACATTGTAATTAAGAGGTCAAATCAGATTTGATTTGATCCCTTTAGGATAAGATTCCCTTTTGGATAAGATTCTTTTTCAGGATAAGGTTACTTTTTGTAAAAAGAGAAAAATACTCTAGGGTTGGTCCACTTGTCACTTTTCCAAAAGTGTCAAATGTCTTGTGACCTAACCCTAAGCGTTCACATCTCCTTTATAAATAAGAGGGTTGGCATTGTAAAAAGGGAGGATGAATATAGTAACAAAACTCTGTTGAAATTTCCAAGACTCTTTGTATGTGTGATACTTGTTAGATTTAGTTGTTGGATGTGTCATTTGTTGGTTAAGGGTTGAGGGGTAGGGGTAAATGCTTGTTATGTTAGCTATCTCTAGGAGGGATTGGCTAGTTAGGTGTTTGTTGTTTCTTATTTGGGTTTAACTTGCTTACTTTCATTTTCTAACAGCTTGGTTTAACTTGTTTGATGTGTTTTAGTGCAGATTTTCTGAAGTACTCAGTTATTTTCAGCCTTAGCTAGTGGCTGGGAGTCCTAGGGCCCTTAAGGATATCCCTCCAATAAGTTGTTATAGGATAAATGGGTATATGTGTACACAAACTGATCTCCCTAGATCCACCTGGATCTAGAACAAAACAGGACAGGACATTACGCTTTCCCTAAGTTACTATCATTGAATTTGTTGTCAAACAAGGAATAAGTGACATACCTTTAGATATCGCTTCCTTATGTATTTGTTGTCCCTACTTTGCTTTGACGACCTTGTAATGTTAGATCTACAAGAACACAAATCGACCAAAGTGAAAGAAACAATAATACATTTAATGAAGACTTAAATATGTGATCAAGGAGTCATGTAATAAAATGAGAGTGATTTTATGGGAAAGGGACATGCCATTGTATTATATTAAATGAAAGTAGAAGATACAACCAGATTGCCTTAATGTTGCAAGTTCCCTTTCGGTGGTCCTTTGTTCCAACACACACACTTGCTCCAAACTTGCATGAAGAAGATCCACTATGGCTTGATGGACAAATGGAGGCCTCAAGAACCAATTCAAACAGGATTCCTCACACAATTTTGAACCCATTATTTCATCAATTCTCTAGTCAATCTTTCTTAACCTCTCCCTTTAGAAACCTTTCATTATATAGGAGAAGGAGAGATGGTTAGAGGGATGAGGATGATTCCACTAAATCTGAGGAGTCAGTAGGATGCCAACCATGCGAATGCCAACTCATTTTCTAGAAGATCCTCTTCTAGAACCTTCGTAACATTTTCTTCCTTTTTTAGCTTTGAATCATGTTCACACCCTCTCTATAGAGCAAACTGCGAACCCCTCGCAATCTAGGTATAGAGCAGCCTGTGAGAATCAGGGTTTTCGCACCCTGCAACATATGCAACATGCAAACTAATTATAAAAATATGTTTTGTAGAGGAAGACAACTGTCATTTTTCTCAGGCAAAAGGTACTTATGAGAGCTTGAACACATAACTGTAGAGTCATCAGCAGAGTGACCAAAATAATGTGTAACATAATGCCCCCCAAAGTATGAGGCTAGAACTTGTGACAGCCGAAATACTTTGTAAAATGCATGTGTTTTTTAGAAACAAGGATCGCACCTAATCAAAAACCTGCAAACAATCAAGCATCTGCAGAATATAATACCAGTTATGAGGTAGGCATTCCCATCCTCATACTACAAGTGAATGAGATCACAAATGTAGGCCATGGTCACCAATCATACACCGTGGATCCATGTCATCAAAATGCTACATAGCCACCATGAATACACTGTGGATCTATGTGTTAAAAGACTCAGATGAGGACATAGCCACATGACATACAAAGTGGATCTATGTGTCAATACAAATCATAAATACTCCATCGCAACCTAGACCAAAACGAGGAGACCCAGGGTTTTCAATCCCATCGTCTGAAAGTATGAATCTAGCCATGTGATTATAGGTGTCAAAGTCAAACATGGTAGAAACCATTTGATTACCGGTCATTGATGAAAATTGTTAACAAGTGCGAGGGAAATCACCATTGATGTCAATGAATCCCAAGGTACCTAGGTACAATCCGAACGAATGTGAATAAATGAGTTGAAGTCAAACATTCGATGGAATCTCTTGATCAAGGACCAATGATGTGAATCCACTGTCGAAAGTGAAGAGACCTGCCATTAAGGCATGTAGGCTCTAAGGTACCAAATGATTTCTAAGTCTTATTCCCGGATAATGAGTTGGATTCAACGGAAAAAGACTTGTCACATGAGAGCCTTGATGTATCCCCCATCAATGACACGAAACAAGTAACATATTTTAGGGTAAGTCAAAGTACAAATATGATTTGAAACTGACATAGGGAAGGCCGACATGGTAAGAATTGACAACTGCAAATGGCCAACTCAACAGAGGGCTCATTTGGACTTCTCTTAAACATATGAATGACACGACAATGGTCTTGGCAGCATTGACTCAAAGACAACCCAAGATATGACCTTGTAGAAAGTCAGACGAGAGACAAATGGATTTCTCGACCTAGATTCAAATGACGAACATGGGGTGTCATGTTCAAGAGCGATGCTTACTACCATTAATACAAATACGAAGGCACATCCCTTTCCCAAAATTTCCCCCACCATTTCCGACGACTACCTCTTTATTTTTACACAAGCTTGAGGAGGATAACATATGCTTGTTGATGTAAACTCATCCTTCGGATGAGTCCCTTGGAGTATGTTTAGCGAACCCCAGGAAGGAGTGGTTTGGTCCCATAAGGGCCTTTCGATGTTTGTTTAACGAGTCCAAAGATAGAAAACTCGGGGGTTTTTCATGTTTTGAGAGTCTGAATAACACTTAAAGAGAACTCTCCTAGTTCCTTTTTCGTAAATTAGTTCGACGAGATCAAAAAAGTGATAAACTATCGCTCAACGAACATTTTCTTCAAATACTTTTACGAGCATGAAAAGAACAAGATCGCTCGACAATCTTTTCATTTTTATGGAGCATGAAAAGAGCTTAAAGAATAATCCTAATTTTCGTTGTTTTCGTGTTACCATGACGAGTACGAAAATACGACAAAAGTATACTCAGTTGCATTCTCATGTATTTTCGAGCGCGTGAACAAACGAAGATTGAGCTCGAGGTTTTTCCTACAAAACCCTTAAAAGGTATTCATACACATGACGGATAAAGGAAAAAATACACGTACACCATTGTTTAGGCTTCTAGGTCATCTTATCTACAAAAACCCATACTCACAATTCCATTAGGGTATTAGGTTTTTAGGAAAAATAATAAAAATAATATAAAAAATCAATGAAAAATAGAAAAAAGTAAATAAATATGGGTGAAAATCCCCTTTTACATTTCATTGTTACTTTGTCAAAAAATTGTCCAACACACCTCTTTTTTTTCCCAAATTTCTTCAGTCGATTGCGGGAGGTACAAGCGGTCATTCAGCAAATGGTCTCTGACAACGAGGTAATCTCCCGATTCATTAACTTTTTCATGGATTAAATTTGTTTTTTATTGGAAAATTTTAGGTTTTTAGTCCGTTTTGGGGCCGGTAGGTGTGCGTAGGCATTCTCGTGGGTGGGCCATTCGGAACCTGCGAAAACATAAGGTTTTCGCAGGTGGGATTCAATGCACCTACGAGAATCTTGTGCTGTGTAAAAGCTTCACTTGCGAGGGCCGAAAAATGGATTTTTGTGTATGTTTTTTCTTAATGAAAATTACTCAGGAGGTAAAATCGAGTTGTTAACTTCCTTCTCATGGCTCTATTGCAGGTATTGATCATCCCAACGTTGGAATGGAGGGAAAGAGAACACAAGGAGGATGATTCCATTGCCGGAAATGATCCAATACAGTCCCTGCCATCCGAGAGTGTGGGATCCTAAAATTTTTCAAGATCCAGGGCATGAGAGCCCAACTCAAGTTGTTAGAGTACCTGGTCCACATGTGGGATGTGAATCAATAAGTATTTCATGTAGGGGTCCACATGCTTACACTAGATATCGAGGATATCTAGTTTTTGACGGGGTTATCACGACGTGGATCCCATGCGACTCTAACCGGAGGTAGAGGCGATGGCTCTCCTATGAGTGAGTATGTTCATCGATATTGTGTTCTCGAGGCCGATAGAAGCAAGGGTAAAGTTTCCATATGGGGTGTCCGAGATCTGACCCTACCAACTATATTGTTTACCATTGCATGTATGGCCAGGAGCACGACTCCTCACATGGCTCTCCAGAGCTATTTCCAATATGCAGTGGAGTGCACAGAGCCTCGGGTTTTTAACTGGTCGGACGCGATTCTTCCCAGCATGAAGAGGCAACTGACAAAGTGCAGAAGGGTTGATATGAAACAATTCATGTACAGGTCTATTCTGGTGTCTTTCTTCCTTGAGAGGGCTCCACTACTACATCTGCAGGTAGATTGGGGTTTACCGGCCCCATGGGATCCGAGGATGATGAGGTGGTGTAACCTCATGGCTCCGCACATAGCAGGCCCTATAATCAAATATAGCAATTCATGTTTTGACTGGTTGAGGCCCTAGATGAGGATGATCGATGACTATGCATATGTTGGCTTGGATTTCCGAGGAGATCCGAATTTGGTTCTTCCTGAGGATGCTCAGTGGGGTGACTTAGGTAAGAAGTACACATTTTGTTTTTTAATGTTTTTGTAAATTTTATTATATAAAATGTTTTTATGTTTTTGATCCAAGGAATAATCAAAAAATGCTTTTGATGACGCAGATGTGGGGCCGTATCGACCTCCAGGAACATCTCTCATTCAGAGACAAGGGGAAGTGGATCTAGTGGCAGGATGGGATGCTGAGGACTATGAGGCAATTGGACAGAACTTAGAGGAACTGACTGCAGATGTCCCAGACATCTCTATTGGGGAGATCCTGAGACGCTATCAACGCCATACTATGGGCGTGTCTAAGTCTATTAGTCGACTGATTCGTAGGGTAGCACGAGTAGTTGTATGTTACCGTGAGCGTCATCCGTGATGCTAATTTGTAGAAGCCATGGGCTTCATATTTTGATATTTTGGTCTTTGGACAAAACAAATTTGTAAAACGTTTGATCGTTATATATATATATGCAGCTTCTATCATCTTATTTTGTTTTGTATAATACATGTGATGTGTTATTGGTTTATAAATGTTTCATATGTCTGTCTAACACATGATTAGCTAATGCATCAGTTAATGTATTTAGACATCTAAAAATGTGCTAATATTCGATGTAATCAAAATAACGTTCCAAGAGGCGAATTCCTAGATATACTCTCAATAAACTAGGACTTCGGATAGAATAGACATTACTTAACTATAGCAATACTAGATATGAATCAAGTCATATAACTAGGTAGCGGATACCAAGCGAAATAACATCAGTCAACAATTCAATTATGGCGCTATATTCTGCGATATTATTGGTCACACGACCGAGGAAAACACCTCGTAGACTAATAAGTTCATTTGTAGGTGCATAAATTGCCCATGTAGTAGAATCTAGGTTCTGAGTACTACGACTAGTTCCATCAGTGAATCCAATGTGGGGTGGCGAAGATTCTGACATATGGAAACCAAGAACAACGCAAGGTAAGCGGTCAAAGGTAGAAACCAAATAACAAAAAAGCACACTAAAGTAAAACACAAGAGTATGATACAATAAAATACAAGCACTCATGCATAGATGACCTAAGCATGGTACTTCTTTAAGTAAAACACATTTCTGGGTTCACTCAAAGGGACACCATCATAATCCACTAACTCGTAGGCTCCTTTCTCCAACACTCGTATGATAATATAAGGACCTCGCCACATAGCCTCAAATTTTTCGGCTCCCAGCAAATCCCAATCTTGTTCATAAAGGAGAACTAGATCACCTTCAGAGAAAATGCGTGGCTTGACATGTTTGTCGTATTGGGCTTTGACACGTTTCTTCTGGGTTTCTATAACTAGGGTGGCATCATGATAGGTTCGTCCAGTTGCATAAGATACAACAGACGTTCTTCTTCAGCAGAAGTGTTTGGGAGAAGTTCAACGACTAGATTTAGAAATGGTATCTCACATTCAATTGGCAAGATGGATTCTATACCATAAACTAACTAGAAAGTTGTAAACCCGGTAGCAGACTTGACAGATGTCCGGTAGGCCCCTAATGCTGAAAAAAACATCGTGTGCAGACTAGTCTTGTGAATCCCTATCATTCGACGAAGCATAGTAATGAGGATTTTGTTTATTGCTTCAACCTAGCTATTGGCCTGTGGGTAATATGGTGTTGAGTTTTCATGGTGAAGACCCAACTTTTCGGTAAGTTTAGACATCATAAAGTTTCTAAAGTGGCTACTGTGATCAGTAATGATAGCTTGGGGAACACCAAACCGAGCAATGATATGATTGAATATGAATAGTGCTGCAGTATTTCTTGTATTGTCGAATGTAGGCATCGCCTCAACCCACTTTATAAAATAATATATGGCTACAATAATTTATCCATGCCCCCCGTTCGAGTGAAGGTGACATGTCATGAAATCCATACCCCATTTAGCGAAAGGTCCAACAGAAACTACAGGGTGTAACGGAGCAAGGTGTGATAGTATTTTTTTGTTGTATGTTTGGCAAGCGTGGCATTTTTGGACGGCGATAATACAATCTTTAAATAAAGAAGGCCAAAAATACCCAGCTCGTAAGATCTTTTGGGAGGTAGCATACCCAAACATGTGACCACCACATGCTTCAGAATGACAACCATTCAAGGGTTTCTCAGCTTCATCAAAGGTGAGACATCATCGAAAAAGGAGTCAATCCCACGATGATAAAGAGTATCACCGAGGATAATATACTGACGGGCTGGGTAACGTATGCGACGAAGGTCAGTGCTAGAAAAATTGGGCCGAAAAGTTTAAGTCTGGAGATATATAATGATATCCCCATACCAAAGGTCATCGAAACTAATCATAAAAATGGATTCATTGGGTAATGAGTCCTCTGCTACATTTTTTGTCTCAGAACAAGGAAGGTCACATATCAATTCGGCAAACACCAAGGATTTATTGGACCTAGCATGTTCGAATTATAAGTCAAACTCCTGGAGTATGACGATCCATTTGGAGTATTTTCCCCCTAGCAATTGGCGTGTAAGAATTTGCTGCATAGGGTTGTAGTTGGAAATAATAGTAGTCTTGCGTAAAAGGATATAGTGCCAGAAATGTTGGACAGCTTGGACGACTTCCAAGGCTAATTTTTCAACATGTAAATACTTGGCTTCGGTAGTCGTGAGACTCCGACTCAAATAATAAATGACATGTTCGTCATGAGAATCATCCTCCTGAACTAGAACCATAGCAATGGTAGAGTCCGAGGCCGCGAGATAAAGGAAATAATCTTGATTGTAATTAGGTGGGAAAAGTAGTGGGGTACGGGTTAAATTCAGTTTCAAAGTTTCGAAATATTTGTTGGTGGTGGTATCCAATACAAACTCAGAACCTTTTTTGAGTAGTCAAGTAAATCCGAGTGTTAACTCGGCATAGTTTGGGATGAAACGACATAGAAAGTTTGCCTTCCCTTTCAAACTTTGTATCTGGCAAAGTGAGGAAGGAGGGGGGAGATTAAGAATCGCCTCGACCTTCAAAGGATATACCTTGATCCCTTGACGTGAAATAATAAAGCCTAGAAGTTGGTCGTATTCTACACAAAAACCACATTTGTGCGGGTTTAAGCATATACGGAAAAACCGATATCGAAGGAAAATGGCTCAAAGGTGTGTTGGATGATCTACATGGCATGTGGAATGATCCGGTATTTCATCAAGATATGGTTGCACAATGTGATTTATATCATGAAAGGCATAAGACATAGCACGTTGAAAAGTCGCGTCGACATTCTTTAAACCGAAGGGTAGTTTCTGGTAGGCAAAAGTGCCCCAAGGACAAATAAAAGCAGTCTTGTGTTGGTCTGCGGGTATGATACTAATTTGATTATATCCGGAGAAACCATCCATCAAAGAGAAGATTTCACTCCCATCAAAATCGTCGATGATCTGGTGAACAAAGGGGTGGGAAAGTTGTCTTTAGGACAAGCTTTGTTAATATCCCTATAATCAACTCAAACACGGATCGTACCTTGTTTCTTATTAACCAGAACAAGATTGGAAACCCAGTCAGTTAGAGCCACGGGGTAAATAAAGCTATATTTAAGAAGTTTCTCAACTTCAAGCTTGATAGCAGCTTCTTTATGAGGGTGAACCAGACGAAGTCATTGTCAGACGAGTTTATCGCCCAGGTATGTCTTAATATCGTGTACAACAATGTCAAGGTCAATACCCAACATTTCTTCATAGCTCCCTACGAAGACGTCATGAAATTCTTGAAAAAGAGACTTGTAGGTGACAACTTCATCACTCGAACACGAATCTCCGATGTGGACATTTTCGACAACTCCAACTTTAATGGATATGTTGAGGGGGATGGTGGGTGAGATATTACTTAAGTTCCCTTCATAAAACATATCGTGTGTAGACTCGAGAATGGTAGAAATGACGGCAACGGTCGACGGAGTCGAGATCCATTTGTAACTCTCAATGGTGTGTTGTTCCAGGAACAGAATGGAATGATGATGTCCATCGTCCCAAGGAGTGTCCTCCATGGACATAACCAACATAATCATCTCGTTCATGGGAAAAATCACGTGAAAAGGATCAGGAGATGAATCGCCACGAGAGTGGGTGGAAGGGGTTGCCAATTGAATGACATTATAGGCGGATTCAACCGGACTTAAAGGAATTTTATCACCATAGCGGAGATAATCACCAGAGTTGGGTACTATCCATGGGTCATAAGACACAAGGGTTTCTCGAACAGAGGTGGAAATCATGTTGATCGAGGTGACAAATAAATGTGGAATATTGGGTGGTGGAATGGGGAAAGTACCCATCAAAGAGGAATCTTTAAGAAGACCCACACTGACATTCTCATACCCAGGAGGTGTCTTTGAAATGAAAGGTACGTTATTGGTATGGGAGTTAGAATTGAAAAAGGCCAGCTGGTCAACAGTGAACACTTTTCCTTGGTGTGGGAAACTTAACACGTAGAAAAGTGTGGACACAACCGCATGCATGGATTTGATCTAGCTATAGCCAAGCAATAGGTTATAATCGAGAGGTGCATCAAAGACCTTGAATTTGACGTTGACCGTTTTTCCTTCCAACGTAATGGGTGTTGGGGCTCAGAAATGTCCTATTTTCATCCACCTTTCCCTTCACTATTTCTTACATTTCATCGCTCTATT
>JASDQU011442482.1:11927-26223 GCA_032191745.1 Picea mariana | reverse complement strand
GACTTAGTTTACAACAACAAGTTGATTGTTCAGGGGCAAGGTTAGAGCGTGGCTAAAACTTCTTGAAATTTTTCAAGGCATGGATCAAATGTTTCAAGGAAGTGATTTGGCATATCCCCTTGACATGGTCAAAGGGTCAGTATTTTATGCCTTTTGCACAAAAAATCCATAATTTGAGGTAGCAGGTTAGCATTCTTTGAGGAGCAACCACAAGGGTATTGCTCTCTTTGCTCTGGGTACTGTTGTTGAAGGACATGAATGTAATAATAGTCTAACTTAATAAAGAGGGAAAGCCAACACACGCTAGCTTTCCCCCATGGTGGAATGATGTTGTTTGAGATGCACTTGTGCTTGTGCAAGAGTGAAATCTAGCATGTGCTAGCTTTCCCCCACAATGGGATGATGTTGTCCAAGATAAGCTTGTGCTTGTGCAAGAGAGAAAGCTAGCATGCGCTAGCTTTCCCCCACGGTTGGATGATGTTGTTCGAGATGAGCTCCTGATTGTGCAAGAGGGAAAACTAGCATGCGCTAGCTTTCCCCCATGATGGGATGATGTTGTCCGAGATGAGCTCGTGCTTGTGCAAGAGGGAAAGCTAGCACGAGCCAACGTTACCCCACAGTGGGGTGATGTTGTTCAAGATGAGCTCGTGATTGTGCAAGAGGGAAAGCTAGCACACGCTAGTTTTCACCCACGCTGGTATGATGTTGTTCGAGATGAGCTCGTGCTTGTGCAAGAGGGAAAGCTAGTATGCCCACGGTGGGATGATGTTGTCTGAGATGAGCTCGTGCTTGTGCAAGAGGGAAAGCTAGCATGCGCTAGCTTTCCCCCACAATGGGATGATGTTGCCCGAGATGCACTCGTGCTTGTGCAAGTGGGAAAACTAGCATGCTTTCCCCCATGGTGCGATGATGTTGTCTGAGATGAGCTTGTGCTTGTGCAAGAGGAGAAAGCTAGAACACGCTAGCTTTTCCCATTGTGGGATGATGTTGTCTTAGATGAGCTTGTGCTTGTCCAAGAGGGAAAGCTAGCATGTGCTTGTCCAAGAGGGAAAGCTAGCACGCAGTAGCTTTCCCCAATGATGTGATGATGTTGTCGGACATGAGCTCGTGCTTGTGCAAGAGGGAAAGCTAACATGTGCTAGATTTTCCCTATGGTGGGATTATGTTGTCAGATATGAGCTCGTGCTTGTGCAAGAGGGAAAGCTAACACTTGCTAGCTTTCCCCCACAATGGAATGATGTTGTTCGAGATTAGCTCGTGCTTGTGCAAGAGGTAGCTTTACCCCACGGTGGGATGATGTTGTTCAAGATGAGTTCATGCTTGTGTAAGAGGGAAAGCTAGCACGCACTAGCTTTCCCCCAGGGTGGGATGATGTTGTCTAAGATGAGCTCATGCTTTTGCAAGAGGGACAACTAGCATAAGCTAGCTTTCCCCCATGGTGGGATGTTTTTGGAGACGAGCTTGTGTTTTTGCAAGAGGGAAAGCTAGCACGCACTAGCTTTCCCCCATGGTGGGATGATGTTGTCCAAGATAAGCTCGTGCTTGTGCAAAAGGGAAAACTAGCACGCGCTAGATTTTCCCCATGATGGGATGATGTTGTCCAAGATGAGCTCGTGCTTGTGCAAGAGGGAAAGCTAGCACAAGCTTGCTTTCCCCCATGGTGGGATGATGTTGTCCGAGATGAGCTTGTGCTTGTGAAAGAGGGAAAGCTAGCATGAGCCAACTTTACCCCACAATGGGATGATGTTGTTCAAGATGAGCTCGTGCTTGTGCAAGAGGGAAAGCTAGCACATGATAGCTTTCACCCACATTGGTATCATGTTGTTCAAGATGAGCTCGTGCTTGTGCAAGAGGGAAAGCTAGTATGTCCACAGTGGGATGATGTTGTCCGACATGAGCTCATTCTTGTGCAACAGGGAAAGCTAGCACGCGCTAGCTTTCCCCCACAATGGGATGATGTTTCCCGAGATATACTCATGCTTGTGCAAGAGGGAAAACTAGCATGATTTCCCCCACGGTGCGATGATGTTGTTTGAGATGATCTTGTGCTTGTGCAAGAGGGGAAAGCTAGCACATGCTAGCTTTTCCCATCGTGGGATAATGTTGTCTTAGATGAGCTTGTGCTTGTCCAAGAGGGAAAGCTAGCATGTGCTAGCTTTCCCCAATGATGCGATGATGTTGTCCGAGATGAGCTCGTGCTTGTGAAAGAGGGAAAGCTAACATGCGCTAGCTTTCCCCTATGGTGGGATGATGTTGTCAGAGATGAGCTCGTTCTTGTGCAAGAGGGAAAGCTAGCACGCGCTAGGTTTCCCTCACAATGGAATGATGTTGTCCGAGATTAACTCGTGCTTTTGCAAGAGGTAGCTTTAGCCCACGGTGGGATGATGTTGTTCGAGATGAGCTCGTGCTTGTGTAAGAGGGAAATCTAACATGCACTAGCTTTCCCCCAGGGTGGGATTATGTTGTCTGAGATGAGCACATGCTTTTGCAAGAGGGACAACTAGCATGAGCTAGCTTTCCCCCACGGTGGGATGTTGTCGGAGACGAGCTCGTGTTTGTGCAAGAGGGAAATCTAGCACGCACTAGCTTTCCCCCATGGTGGGATAATGTTGTCCGAGATGAGATCGTGCTTGTGCAAAAGGGAAAACTAGCACGTGCTATCTTTTCCCCATGATGGGATGACGTTGTCCAAGATGAGCTCATGCTTGTGCAAGAGGGAAAGCTAGCACACACTCACTTTCCTCCACGGTGGGATGATGGTGTCCAAGATGAGCTCGTGTTTGTGCAAGAGAGAAAGCTAGCATGCGCTAGCTTTCACCCACAGTGGGATGATGTTGTTCGAGATGAATTCATGCTTGTGCAAGAGGGAAAGGTAGCACGCGCTAGCTTTCCCCCACGATGGGATGATGATGCCCGCGATGAGCTCCTGCTTGTGCAAGAGGGAAAACCAGCATGTGCTAGCTTTCCTCCACGGTGGGATGATGTTGTCTGAGATGCGATCGTGCTTGTGCAAGAGGTAAAGCTAGCACGCATTAGCTTTCGCCCATGATGGGATGATGTTGTCCGAGATGAGCTCATGCTTATGTAAGAGGGAAAGCTAGCACGCACTAGATTTCCCCCACGGTAGGATGATGCTATCTAAGATGAGCTCGTGCTTGTGCTTGTGCAAGAGGGAAAGCTAGCATGCACTAGCTTTCCCCTACGGTAGGATGATGTTGTCCGAGATGAGCTCGTCCTTGTGCAAGAGGGAAAGCTAGCACGTGTTAGCTTTCCCCAACGGTGGGATGATGTTTTTCGAGATGAGCTTGTGCAAGAGGGAAAACTAGCATGAGATAGCTTTCCCACACAGTGGGATGATGTTGTCCAGTGGGATGATGTCCAAGATGAAATCGTTCTTGTGCAAGAGGGAAAGCTAGAACGCGCTAGATTTCCCCCACAGTAGGATGATGTTGTCCGAGATGAGCTCATGCTTGTGCAAGAGGGAAAGAACACACACTAGCTTTCCCCCATGATGGGATGATGTTGTTCGATATTCGCTCGTGCTTGTGCAAGTGGGAAAGATAGCCTGCCCATAGTGGGATGATGTTGTCTGAGATGAGCTCATGTTTGTGCAAGAGGGAATGCTAACATGCTCTAGCTTTCCCCCATGGTGGGATGATGTTGTCTGAGATGAGCTCGTGCTTGTTCAAAAGGGAAAACTAGCACGCGCTAGCTTTTCTCCATGATGGGATGATGTTGTCCAAGATGAGATCGTGCTTGTGTAAGAGGGAAAGCTACCACACGCTCTCTTTCCTCCATGGTGGGATGATGTTTTCCAAGATGAGATCGTGCTTGTGCAAGAGGGAAAGCTAGCACGAGCCAAATTTCCCCCACGGTGGGATGATGTTGTTCAAGATGAGCTTGTGCTTGTGCAAGAGGGAAAGTTAGCACACACTAGCTTTCACCCATGCTGGTATGATGTTGTTCGAGATGAGCTCGTGCTTGTGCAAGAGAGAAAGCTAGTATGCCCATGATGGGATGATGTCCGAGATGAGATCATGCTTGTGCAAGAGGGAAAGCTATCATGCACTAGCTTTCCCCCACACTGGGATGATGTTGCCCGAGATGCACTCGTGCTTGTGCAATAGGGAAAACTAGCATGCTTTCCCCCACGGTGCGATGATGTTGTCTGAGATGAGCTTGTGGTTGTGCAAGAGGGGAAAGCTAGCACATGCTAGCTTTTCCCATTGTGGGATGATGTTGTCTTAAATGAGCTTGTGCTTGTTCAAGAGGGAAATCTAGCATGCGCTTGTCCAAGAGGGAAATCTAGCACGTGCTAGCTTTTCCCAATGATGCGATGATGTTGTCCGAGATGAGATCGTGCTTGTGCAAGAGGGAAAGATAACATGCGCTGGCTTTCCCCTATGGTGGGATGATGTTGTCAGAGATGAGCTCGTGCTTGTGAAAGAGGGAAAACTAGCATGTGCTAGGTTTCCCCCATGATGGAATGATGTTGTCCGAGATTAGCTTATGCTTGTGCAAGAGGTAGCTTTATCCCATGGTGGGATGATGTTGTTCGAGATGAGCTTGTGCTTGTGTAAGAGGGAAAGCTAGCACGCACTAGCTTTCCCCCAGGGTGGGATGATGTTTTCTAAGATGAGCTCATGCTTTTGCAAGCGGGAAAACTAGCATGAGCTAGCTTTCCCCCATGATGGTATGTTGTTGGAGACGAGCTCGTGTTTGTGAAAGAGGGAAAGCTAGCATGCACTAGCTTTCTCCCACGGTGGGATGATGTTGTCCGAGATGAGCTAGTGCTTGTGCAAAAGGGAAAACTAGCACGTGCTAGCTTTTCCCAATGATGGGATGATGTTGTCCGAGATGAACTCGTGCTTGTTCAAGAGGGAAAGCTAGCACATGCTCGCTTTCCTCCACGGTGGGATGATGGTGTTTGAGATGAGGTCGTGTTTGTGCAAGAGAGAAAGCTAGCACGCACTAGCTTTCACCCATAGTGGGATGATGTTGTTTGAGATGAGTACATGCTTATGCAAGAGGGAAAGGTAGCACGTGCTAGCTTTCCCCCATGGTGGGATGATGATGTCCGAGATGAGCTCCTGCTTGTGCAAGAGGGAAAGCTAGCAAGCGCTAGCTTTCCTCCATGGTGGGATGATGCCTATGAGATGAGCTCGTGCTTGTGCAAGAGGTAAAGCTAGCACACGCTAGCTTTCGCCCACGGTGGGATGATGTTGTCCAAGATGAGCTCATGCTTGTGTAAGAGGGAAAGCTAGCATGCACTATCTTTCCCCCACGGTAGGATGATGCTATCCGAGATGAGCTCATGCTTGTGTTTGTGCAAGAGGGAAAGCTAGCACGCACTAGCTTTCCCCCACGGTGGGATGATGTTGTCCGAGATGAGCTCGTCCTTGTGCAAGAGGGAAAGATAGTACGTGCTATCTTTCCCCAACGGTGGGATGATGTTGTCTGAGATGAGCTTGTGCAAGAGGGAAAGCTAGCACGAGCTAGCTTTCCCACACAATGGGATGATGTTGTCCAAGATGAAATCATTCTTGTGCAAGAGGGAAAGCTAGCACGCGCTGGCTTTCCCCCACAGTGGGATGATGTTGTCTGAGATGAGCTCATGCTTGTGCAAGAGGGAAAGAACACACACTAGCTTTCCCTCACAGTGGGATGATGTTGTCTAAGATGAGCTTGTGCTTATGCAAGAGGTAAAGTTAGCACACAATAGCTTTTCCCCATGGTGGGATGTTTTTGTCCGAGATGAGCTCGTGCTTATGCAAGAGGGAAATATAGCACGCTCTAGCTTTCCCCCACAGTGGAATGATGTTTTCCAAGATGAGCTCGTGTGTGTGTAAGAGGGAAAACTAGAAAATGTTAGCTTTCCCCCATGGTGGGATGATGTTGTCTGAGATGAGCTCGTGCTTGGGTAATAGGGAAAGCTAGCACAAGCTAGCTTTACCTCATAGTGGGATGATGTTGTTTGAGATGAGCTCGTGCTTGTGCAAGAGGGAAAGCTAGTACGCACTACCTTTCCCCCACGGTGGGATGATGCTGTCTGAGATGAGCTTGTGCTTGTGCAAGAGGAAAAACTAGTATGCGCTACCTTTCCCCCATCGACAGATGATGTTGTCCGAGATGAGCTCGTGCTTGTGTAAGAGGGAAAGCTAGGACATGATAGATTTCACCCACATTGGGATGATGTTGTCCGAGATGAGCTCGTGCTTGTGGAAGAGGGAAAGGTAGCATTCCCAGGGTGGGATGATGTTGTCCGAGATGACCTCGTGCTTGTGGAAGAGGGAAAGCTAGCACAAGCTAGCTTTCCCCCATGATGGGATGATGTTGTCTGAGATGAACTTCTGCTTGTGCAAGAGGGAAAGCTAGCAAGTGCTAGCTTTCCCCCATGGTGGGATGATGTTGTCCTAGATGAACTTATGATTGTACAAGATGGAAAGAGAGCATGCACTAGCATTTTCCTAGGGTGGGATTATGTTGTCCGAGATGAGCTTGAGCTTGTACAAGACGAAAAGCTAGCACGTGCTACCTTTCCCCCATGATGGAATGATGTTATCCGAGATGAGGTCATACTTGTGCAAGAGGAAAAGCTAATACGAGAAAGCTAGCTTTCTCCCATGGTGGGATGCTGTTGTCCAAGATGAGCTCATGCTTGTGCAAGAGAGAAATCTAGCATGCGTGAACTTTCCCCGACAATGCAATGATGTTGTTCGAGATGAGCTCGTGCTTGTGCAAGAGGAAAAACTAGCACACTTTTTCTTACCCCCACGATGGGATGATGTTGTCCCAGATGAGCTCATGCTTTTGCAAGAGGCATGTGCTAGCTTTCCCCCATTGTAGGATGATGTAGTCCGAGACTTGCTCGTGCTTGTGCAAGAGGGAAAGCTAGCATACTAGCTTTCCCCCATAATGGGATGTGGTTGTCCGTGATGAGCTTGTGCTTGTGCAAAAGGGAAAGCTAGGATGCGCTATATTTCCCGTATGGTGGGATGATGTTTGAGATGAGCTCGTGCTTGTGCAATAGGGAAAGCTAGCACGTGCTAGCTTTTACCCATAGTGGGATGATGTTATCCGAGATGATCTCATGCTTGTGCAAGAGGGAAAGACAACACACACTACCTTTCCCCCACGATGGGATGATCTTGTTCGATATGAGCTCATGCTTATGCAAGAGGGAAAGCTATCATGCACTATCTTTCCCCCACGATGGGATGATGTTGTCCAAGATGATCTCGTGCTTGTGCAAGAGGGAAAGGTAGAACATGCTAGCTTTCCCCCACGGTGGGATGATGTTGTCCGAGATGAGTTGCTCCTTGTGCAAGAGGGAAAGGTAGCACGAGCTAGCTTTCCCCCACAATGGGATGATGTTGTTCAGGATGAACTCGTGCTTGTGCGAGAAGGAAATGCTAGGTTTCCCCCATGGTGGGACGATGTTGTCCAAGATGAGCTCATGCTTGTGAAAAAGGTAAAGCTAGCATGTGCTAGCTCTTCCCCACGGTAGGATGATGTTGTCTGAGATGAGATCATGCTTGTGTAAGAGGGAAAACTAGGACGAGGTAGCTTTCTGCCACGGTGGGATGATATTGTCCGAAATGAGCTCATTCTTGTTCAAGAAGGAAACTTAGCACACACTAGCTTTCCCCCAAAGTTGGATGATGTTTTCTGAGATGAGATCGTGCTTGTGTAAGAGGGAGAACTAGCACGCGCAAGCATTCCCCCATAGTGGGATGTTGTTCGAGATGAGATCATGCTTGTGCAAGAGGGAAAGATAACACTCTCTATTTTTTCCCCTTGGTGCAATGATGTTTTAGATGAGCTCGTGTTTGTGCAAGAGGGAAAGCTAACACGCTCTAGCTTTGCCCCATGGTGAGATAATGTCTAAGATGAGCTTGCACTTGTGCAAGATGGAAATCTTGCACACGCTAGCTTTCTCCCATAGTTGGATGATGTTGTCTTAGATGAGCTTGTGCTTGTGTAAGAGGGAAAGCTAGCATGTGCTAGCTTTTCCAAACGATGGGATGATGTTGTTCGAGATGAGCTCGTGCTTGTGCAAGAGGCAAAGCTAGCACATGCTAGATTTCCCCCATGATGGGATGATGTTTTCCGAGATGAGCTCATGCTTGTGTAAGAGGGAAATCTAGTACAAGCTAGCTTTCACCCACTGTGGGATGATGTTGTTTGAGATGAACTCATGCTTTTGAAAGAGGGAAAGCTAGCACGAGCTAGCTTTCCCCATGGTGGGATGATGTTGTCCGAGATGAGGTTGTGCTTGTTCAAGAGGGAAAGCTAGCATGCGCTATCTTTTCCCCATGATGGGATGTTGTCCGAGATGAGGTCGTGCTTGTGCAAGAGGGAAAGTTGGCATGAGCTAGCTTTTCCCCAAGGTGGAATGATGTTGTTTGAGACGAGGTCATGCTTCTACAAGAGGGAAAGGTAGCATCTTTCTGCCACAGTGCGATGATGTTGTTTGAGATGAACTTGTGCTTGTGCAAGAGGGAAATCTAGCATAGAAGCATGAGCACATCTCAGACAACATCATCCCTCTGTGAGGGAAAGCTATCACACGCTAGCTTTCCCCCACGGTGGGATGATGTTGTTCGATATTCGCTCGTGCTTGTGCAAGTGGGAAAGCTAGCCTGCCCATAGTGGGATGATGTTATTCGAGATGAGATCGTGCTTGTGCAAGAGGGAAAGATAGCATGAGCTATCTTTCCCTCATGGTGGGATGATGTTTTCTGAGATGAGCTCATGCTTGTGTAAGAGGAAAAGCTAACACTCACTAGCTTTTCCCACGGTGGGATGATGTTGTCCGAGATGAGCTCGTGCTTGTGAAAGAGGGAAAGCTAACATGCGCTAACTTCCCCCCATGTTGGGATTATGTTGTCAGAGATGAGCTCGTGCTTGTGCAAGAGGGAAAGATAACATGAGCTAGCTTTCCCCCATGGTGGGATGATGTTGTTTGTGATGAGCTTGTGCTTGTGCAAGATGGAAAGCTAGCACATGCTATCTTTCCCCCACGGTGGGATGATGTTATCCATGATGAGCTCGTGCTTGATCAAGAAAGAAATATAACACGAGCTAGCTTTGCCCCATGGTGGGATGATTTCGTTTGAGATGAGCTTGTGCTTGTGCAAGAGGGAAAGCTAACACGTGCTAGCTTTCACCCATGGTGGGATGATATTGTCAGAGAAGAGATCGTGTTTGTGCAAGAGGGAAAGCTAACACACGCTAGCTTTCCCCCATGGTGGGATGATGTCGTCGGAGATGAGCTTATGCTTGTATAAGAGGGAAAGTTAGCAAAAGCTAGATTTCCCCCACGGTGGGATGATGTTTTCCGAGATGAGCTCGTGCTTGTGCAAGTGGGAAATGAGCTAGCTTTCCCTTATAGTGAGATGATGTCCAAGATGAGCCCGTGCTTGTGCAAGAGGGAAAGCTAGTACACACTAGCTTTCTCCCATGGTGGGATGATGTTGTATCATGCTTATGCAAGAGGGAAAACTAGCACATGCTAACTTCCCTCGATGGTGGGATGATGTTGTCCAAGATGAGTTTGTGCTTGTGCAAGAGGGAAAGCTAGCACATGCTAGCTTTCCCCCATGGTGGGATGATGTTGTTCACGATGAGCTTGCTTATGCAAGAGGTAGCTTTCCCCCACGATGGGATGATGTTGTTCGAGATGAGCTCATGCTTGTGTAAGAGGAAAAGCTAACACACTCTAGCTTTCCTCCATGGTGGGATGATGATGTCCGAGATAAGCTCATGGTTGTGCAAGAAGGAAAGATAACACATTCTAGCTTTCCCCCATGATGGTTGATGTTGTCCGAGATGAGTTTGTTCTTGTGCAAGAAGGAAAGCTAGGATGCGTTAGCTTTCCCTCACGATGGGATGCTGTTGTTTGACATATGCTCGTGCTTATGCAACAGGGAAAGCTAGCACACTTTAGCTTTCCCCCATAGTGGGATGATGTTGTTCGTGATGATCTTGTGCTTGTGCAAGAGGGAAAGCTAGCATGAGATAGCTTTCTCCCACGATGGGATGATGTTGTCCGTGATGAGCTCGTGCATGTGCAAGAGGTAGCTTTCCCCAATGATGTTGTCTGAGATGAGCTTGTGCTTGTGTAAGAGGAAACGCTAGCGCACGGTAGCTTTCCCCCCATGGTGGGATGATGATGTCTGAGATGAGCTCGTGCTTATGTAATAGGTAAAACTAGTGCGTACTGGCTTTCCCCCACAATGGGATGATGTTGTCCGAGATGAGCTCATGCTTGTGCAAGAGGGAAATATAGCAAGTGCTAGCTTTCCCCCATGGTGAGATGATGTTGTTCGAGATGATCTTGTGCTTGTGCAAGAGGAAAAACTAGCACGAGCTTTCTTTCCCCCACAATTTGCACAAGAGGAAAATCTAGCACAAGCTTGCTTTCCCCCACGATGGGATGATGTTGTCCTAGATGAGCTCATGCTCGTGCAAGATAGAAAACTAGCACACATTAGATTTCCCGCACATTGGGATGATGTTATCTTAGATGAGCTCATGCTTATGCAAGAGGGAAATATAGCACACACTAGCTTTACCCAATGGTGGGATGATGTTGTCCGAGATGAGCTCGTGGTTGTGCAAGAGGGAAATCTAGCACGAGCTAGCTTTCCCCTATGGTGGGATGATGTTGTTGAAAATGATCTTGTGCTTGTGCAAGAGGGATAGCTAGCATGAGCTAGCTTTCCCCCAGGGTGGGATGATGTTTTCTGAGATGAGCTCATTCTTGTGCAAGAGGGAAAGCTAGCATGCGCTAGCTTTTCCCCACAGTGGGATGATGTTGTTCGAGAGGAGCTCATGCTTGTGTAAGAGGGAAAGATAGCACGCACTAGCTTTGCACCACGATGGGATGATCTTGTTTGAGATGAGCTTGTGCTTGTGCAAGAGGGAAAACTAGCACGTGCTAGATTTCACCCACAATGGGATGATGTTGTCCGAGATGAGATTGTGTTTATGCTAGAGTGAAAGCTAGCATACACTAGCTTCCCCCATGGTGAGGTGATGTTCTCGGAGATGATCTTATGCTTGTGCAAGAGGGAAAGCTAGCAGGAGCTAGTTGTCCCCCATTGTGGAATGATGTTTTCCAATATGAGATTGTTCTTATGCAAGAAAGAAAGCTAGCACAGGCTAGCTTTCCCCTACGGTGGGATGATTTCCGAGATGAGCTTGTTCTTGTGCAAGAGGGAAAGCTAGCACACACTAGCTTTCTCCCATAGTGGGATTATGTTTTACAAGATGAGCTCATGCTTGTGTAAGAGGGAAAGTTAGCACGTGCTAGCTTCCCTCGATGGTGGGATGATGTTTTCCGAGATGAGCTTGTGCTTGTGAAAGAGGGAAAGCTAGTACATGCTAGCTTTCCCCCATAGTGGGATGATGTTTTCCTGTGATAATCTCATACTTGTGCAAGAGGTAGCTTTCCCCGATGGTGGGATGATGTTGTTCGAGATGAGCTCATGTTTGTGTAAGAGGAAAAGCTAGCATGTACTAGCTTTCTCCCACGGTGGGATGATGATATCCGAGATAAGATCGTGCTTGTGTAAGAGGAAAAACTAGCACATGCTAGCTTTCCCCCACGATGGGTTGATGTTGTCTGAGATGAGCTCGTGCTTGTGCAAGAGGGAAAGCTAGCATGTGCTAGATTTCACCCATGGTTGGATGATGTTGTCCGAGATGTTCTCATGCTTGTGCAAGAGAGAAGATTAGCATGTGATAGCTTTCCCCTATGGTTGGATGATGTTGTTCAAGATGTGGTCTTTCTTGTACAAGAGGGAAAGCTAGCACATGTTAGGTTTCCCCACGGGTGGGATGATGTTGTTCATGATGTGCTCCTGCTTGTGCAAGATGGAAAGCTAGAGTGCATTAGCTTTCCCTCTTGGTGGGATAATGTTGTTCGAGATGCACCCCTGCTTGTGAAAGAGGGTAAGCTAGAATGCACTAGCTTTCCCCCTTGATGAGATGTTGTTGTTAAGAGGGAAAACTAGCACGCACTAGTTTACCCCCACTATGGGATGATGTTCAAGATGTGCTCCTACTTGTGCAAGAGGGAATGCTAGCATGCGCTAGGTTTCTGTCATGGTGGGATGATGTTGTTCAAGATGCACGTGTGTTTGTGCAAGAGGAAAAGTGATGTTGTTCAAGATGCGCTTGTGCTTGTGTAAGAGGGAAAGCCAACACACACTAGCTTTCCCCCATGATGGAATGATTTTGTTTGAGATGCACTTGTGCTTGTGCAAGAGGAAAATATAGCATGTGTTAGCATTCCCCCATAGTGGAATCATGTTGCTCGAGATGTGCTTGTTCTTGTGCAAGAGGGAAAGCTAGCACGCTAGCTTTCCCCCACAGTGGGATGATGTTGTTTGAGATGCACTTGTTCTTTTGCAAGAGGGAAAGATAGCATGCACTATATTTTCTCGATAGTGGAACGATTTTTGTTTAGATGCACTTGTGCTTATGCAAGAGGGAAGGATAGTTAGCATGTGCAAGCTTTCCTCCATGCTAGAATGATGTTGTTTAGGATGTACTTGCATTTGTGCAAGAGGGAAAGCTAGCATGCACTATATTTTCCCCATGGTGGAATGATGTTGGTCAATATGCGCTTGTGCTTATGTAATATGGAATGCTAGCATGCACTAGTTTTACCCCATGGAGGAATGATCTTGTTCAAGATGCGCTTGTGTTTGTGCAAGAGAGAAAGCTAGCATGCACTAGATTTCCCTCACAGTTGAATGATGTTGTTTGATATGCATTTGTGCTTGTGCATGGTGGGATGATGTTTGAGATGCACTTGTGCTTTTGCAAGAGGGAAAGATAACACATAATAGCTTTCCCCCCATGGTGGAATGATGTTGTTCAAGATGCACTTGCGTTTGTTCTTTTGTAAGAGGGAAAACTAACTTTCCCTCATAATGGAATGATGTTGTTCAAAAAGTGTTTGTTCCTTTGCAAGAAAGAAAACTAGCATGCATTAGCTTTCCACCACAGTGGAATGATGTTGTTAGAAATGCGCTTGTACTTGTGTAAGAAGGAAAACTAGCACACGCTAGTTCCCCCCCACAGTAGAATGATGTTGTTTGAAATGCGCTTGTGCTTGTGCGCTAGTTTTCCCCCACAATAGAATGATGTTGTTTGAAATGCATTTTTGCTTGTGCAAGAAGGAAAACTAGTACGGGATAGGTTTTCCCTACAGTGGAATGATGTTGTTCGAAATGTTCTTTTGCTTGTGTAAGAAGAAAAACTAGCATGTGCTAGCTTTCCTCCACAATGGAATGATGTTATTCGAAATGCGCATGTGCTTGCGCAAGAAGGAAAACTACCACAAGCTATCGTTCCTTTCTAATGGAATGATGTTTGAAATGCGCTTGTGCTTGTGTAAAAGGGAAAGCTACCATGCACTATCTTTCCTTCATAGTGGAATGATGTTGTTTGAAATGCCCATGTGCTTGTGCAAGAAGGAAAACTACCATGCACTATCTTTCCTATATAGTGGAATGATGTTGTTCAAAATGCACTTGTGCTTGTGTAAGAAACAAAGCTAGCATGCGCTAGTTTTCCTCCACAGTGGAATGATATTCTTTGAGATGTGCTTGTGCTTGTGCAAGAAGGAAACTTATATACCCTAGTATGAATCAAAAAGGTTGGATTGGATTGCAGTGTTTTTTGCAAGTTAATATCTAACATTTAAATACTGTCCAAGTCTTGGCATGATGAAAACACATTTGTAGTAATTTCGAGTTTTGATTGATGGGATCATAAGTTTATTTGCATTGTAATCAACTATTTGGATGCATCTGTACATCCATGTGAATTAGCCTATCTTTGTAATGGTGACATAATTGTTTCACGACTTGGAAGACATGGTTGATTGGCATTCCAATGCGCTACAAAAGAAATCTACCTTAACCTTACATTTGAACCATGCTACTTAAGTTTATTGTTTGGATTTGTGAATTTTATAGATGTTCAATAATAGTATTATCTTTGAAAATTATTTATTGGCCATTTGATAGAGTTTCATGGATGCAACAAAAGAAAGCCATTGAATTTTTGTTGGGAATTATGTTTAGATGTTGTATAAGTTTGAGCCATCTTAAATGTTGTAAAAAAGTCACATAATATTAATGCTTAATGCTTAATGCTTGTAGAAGCATAGACAAAGTCTGATAGTTTAAATGGTTTTAGAGAAGCCTAGCTCTTGTATAAATTGTCATTTTGTTAGTTCTATATGTTAAAATTGTCTAAATAAGTGTTGTCTTAGTTG
>JASDQU011442481.1:10987-23437 GCA_032191745.1 Picea mariana | reverse complement strand
CACCTTGATCAATGGTGCTCAGGTGAATTCCGGACCCCCCTTGCCATTCTACCTTTAATGGGGGGGGGTCCGAAATAGTGTGGTGTGTAAAGTGGGGCCCCCTCTTGTCCTATCGACTACCGTGTCGCATTTCCCCCTCTACCACCTGTACTCCACTTAACTGTGCGACGGGGCCTGTTCTCATTGGATGTTCTCTAGACTTGATGGGATTTGTTCCTATTGGCCATTTGCTAACCCTGTAGAGATTCATCCCTATTGGCCAGTCGCTATCCCTGTCGGGGTTCGACGGTTGCAGAGTCAAACGATTCAACAACCCTGTAGCGTCGAGGCACGAAATAAAAATAGGCGTCGTGATTATTTGAACTATGATCATGACCCGCGATCACATGGGAACAGAGAGAGAGAAAGAGCTAGCTTGCGCTAGGCCTCCGTAGGTAATTCGGGGGCTCTAATTCAGCAAAAATCAACGAAAAATTCGATTGAGGTAGTGGGTATGTGACAATGGCTATGTAATCCCAAATAATGCTCCAACCGATCCAAATGAGAAGAATCTTATGAGTTGTAATTCAAAATCCAGACATGTTACTCTAGGATCATTGGCACCAACCATTGATAGTAAAGTGATGGGTTGCAATATTGCTAAAGAGGTATGGGACAAACTCAAAAGTATCTACGAAGGTGATCCACAAGTTAAGCAGGTCAAGCTTCAACGACATAGAGCAGAATTTGAAAATTTGAGGATGAACGAAAAGGAAGATATTCAACCTATTTTCTTAGAGTTGATGAAGTTGTTAATGCTATCATAGGATTAGGTGAAGAGCTTGAGGAATCCTTGGTTGTACAAAAAGTGTTGAGATCACTTCTCTTGAAGTATGATGCTAAGGTCTCTGCCATTGAAGAAACTAGGGACTTGACCAAAATTACAATGGATGAATTACATGGGTCTCTTATAGCATATGGAATGAGAACAGGTATAGAAAGTGACCACCCAAACAATGAAGCAGCCTTTAAAGCCATAAAGAAGACAAAAGACAAGGATAATGACCTTGATGAAGAAATAGAAAATTTCGTAAGAAGGTTTTAGAAGGGAAGTGGAAGATACAAAGGTAAGTCTCCTCTCAAATGCTTTAATTGTGGTAGAATAGGACATATTCTTGAAAACTGCTACTATAAAAAGAGAAGTCTCAACAATAAAAAGAGCTTCTACTCCAAGGATGATGACATCTCCTCAGATGAGAGTGACGACGAAGATAATGATGGAGGAGAAGTCCTCTTCATAACCCAAAAAACCCATTATGATGATCACAAGAATTCTAAAGAAGAAGAAATCATTTCTGAAGAAGATTCAGATGAAGAAACCAACCTTGATTCCTTTTGGGGATAGAAAGACAATGCAGAGAGTGAACAAGAAGATGAGAATCTTGAAAAGTTGAAGCATGTTGAAACTGAAAATAGCAATCTTAGAAACACAAACATAACACTAAAAGGTGAATTGATTAGTTGTGAAGAAGAGAATTACAAGCTTGAAAAGACATTTGATAGCTTGAAGGAACAATTAGAAGATTATGAAAAATTGAAAGAAGAATTGGATCACACAAAAGGGGAGCTACTATCGACAATAGAAATGTTGAAGGAGTTCAAAAAAAGAACTAAAAAATTAGATGATATCCTTAGTAGTCAAAGATCTCCAAACGAAAAGACAAGACTAGGATACAATGACAGTTTGAAGAAAACAAAACAAGAGAAGGAAGATGAAAATGATGAAACCAACACTCCAGAACAAGTTGAACAACAAGATAGAAGACTAGAATTCAAAAGGAATGAGACATCAAGAAGAGCCTCTCCCATCAGGTATGAAATAAATCATTATGAAGGAAACTATAGAATAATAGATCGTGAACCCAGATGTACCACACCACAAAGAATATCACTTACTCCCAGGTATCAAAATTTCTTTCTTGGAAATTGTTATACTTGTGGAAATTTTGGACACAAGGCAATCGATTGTAGAATCAATGAAAGGAATAACTACACAAGCTACATGAATGGTGAAAATAGTAGATATGGAAATGTTCGTAGAACTGTCAACATAAAGTATAATCCATTTGACCCATTAATGGATCAAAATATTGTATGTTACAAGTGCAACAATCTTGGTCACAAAGCATGAGATTGCAGAGAGATGAAGGAAGATAATCATATGCCAAATGTTTGTATACCAACTACAACATGGAAAAGGAAAGAAATTCCACACAATGAAAACTATCGAATAGCATTGGTCGCTAAAGAATGCAAAGAAGAATCTGAATGGTTCATAAACAGTGGGTGCTCATCTCATATGACCATAGATCAAAAAAACAATTGCCAACTTGAAGAAAAAAGGCGGAAATGTTGCATTTGGAGATAACTCATCTGCCAAAATACTTGGAAAAGGAACTATAAAGCACAGAAGTGAAAATGTAAAATCAGGAAAATTCCTATTGGTTGAATATCTGAAGCAATCTCCTTAGTGTCAGCAAAATATGTGATCAAGGATACACTCTTACGTTTGACTCCCGAAAATGTAAAATCAAAGAAAATAACTCAGGAAGATTGGCTGCAAATGCAACAAGAAGACCGAACAACATATACATCCTAGACATGAAGAAGAGAGAGAAGACAGAAGCCACACAAAAGGATTCCAAGGAAGAAAAATTCCCAAAGACCAAAAATAAGGATGAAGTATTATTGAGTGCCACATGTTTAGGGGGAGCATCCCCAAAGAAAAGAGTTACCTTTTTCCATTAAAATCAGGGGGAGCAACCCTATCCTTTGTCGTTGATGTCAAAGGGGGGGAGAAATTGGGATCATGATGATAGGATGAGAATGAGTGTTTTCATGAATGACAAAGGGGGAGATTGTTGCAAGATTGGTTGTTGTCATTGATGTCAACCCTAGTCATTGGTTTTGGACCGCAAGATTGATGAAGGTATTTGGACACGAAGGACAGTGCACATGTAGACACAACACCCATGGATGGATAGTATACATCATGTTATTTCCAGTGGTAGGTGGTACATCACGTGGATCCTCATGGTTGAGGAGAAATTAATTTTTGAATATGACAAAGTGAATTGAAGAAGGAAGTACAGGTCGGCCCTGAAGATAATTAAAGAAAAGAATTAAAAAATAAGAAAGTGTCAGGTCGGCCCTAATGTTAAAAGGAAGTGACATAAAGGGTATAAATACATATCATTATACATTCATTTTACACACACAAGTCAAATTTTAGAGGAAATCTGAAGTAAAGAAGGTCGGATTTCAAGGGAGGATGAAGTCTTTTGGTGATGTGTTCTAAGTATCAACAACATCTAGGCTCTATTTTGGACAACAAGGAAAAATTTACATGTTCAGAGGTGCTTACCAGTTTTCTCTTGATTTGTGTTCCTGCATTTTTATCACCAAGAATTTATTCTTCTAGATGATTCTTCTGCACAAACTTTGATGGAGTTTGTGTATCTGGGTGTTCTATTTTCTCTTCTTCTTCTTCTTCTTCTTCTTCTCCTTCTTCTTCCTCTCCTTTTTCATATTCTTCTTCTTCTTCTTCTTCATTGTATTGTATTTCTTTCGTTGGCAGTTTGTTCTTATGAGGTGTTGCTTCATCTGTTTTAACATTTATGCTTTCAAGAATATTTTGTAGTATTTTGTTGTAACATCTATAGGATTTTATTCTTGATGAATAACCAAGGAAAATTACTTCCTCTTCTCTTGATTCAAACTTGCCTAGATCCTCATCATCTCTTTTGATGTAACACTTGCTTCCAAATATTCTAGAGTGTTTTACAGATGCTAGTCAGCCTTTCCATAATTCATAGGATGTCTTATCACCATTGACTCTCATTTTCCCTCTATTTAGATTGTAAACAACAGTGTAAATTGCTTCTCTCTAAAATTTATCTGTTAATTGTGCTTCATTTAACATTGTCCTAGCGATCTCTTGAACATGTGTTTTTTTCCTTTCAACTACTCCATTTTTTTGAGAAGTTATTGCAGCTGCATAATGTCTTTTTATTCCATAGGTTTCACAGAATTCTTCAAATTAATTGAATGTTAAATCACCTCCATTATTTGACCTTAAACATGTGATTTTCATATCTCTCTCATTCTCGACTAAAGATTTAAATGCTTTGAACTTTTCAAATGCCTCAAATTTATTTTTGAGAAAGGAAACCCAAGTCATTATTGTATAATCATCAATGAGTAGAATAAATTAATTATCTCATTTGCATAATTTTTGTTCTTGTTAGTCCACAGATATTTGTATGCACAAGTTCCAATAATTTGGATGTTGCATATTCCTTTGTTTTGAAGCTCATCCTTGAAATTTTTCCATGCTGGTACTGCTTACAAATAGTGTTTGAGGGTTTTGTGATTTTTTGCATATCTCTTATTTCTTATTGGGTGCTTATTTTTACCAAGATAGCAAAGTTTATATGGCCCATTATTGTATCCCATAGCCAAATTTCGTCTTTCTTCCCTATAAAACATTTTTCTCCATTAATCTCATAAAAAATGTATACATTGTTTGGGGTTCCGATTCCTTTTGTGGCCAACTTGTCTGAACTTTCCTTTCTGATCTTACATTCTTGGGAGTCAAAAGTAAGAGTGTGTCCTTGGTCACACATCTGGCTTGCACTAAGAATATTGTGCTTCAAGTATTCAACATAGAGAAACTTTTCTACCTTATCCCTTCCATTCTCAATACTAAATTGCTCTTTGCAACTATTCTTGAAGTGTCATTGTCTTCAAAGGTATCACTACCTTCATTCTTCTTCAAGGTGATAAACGTTGTTCTATCTCATGTCATGTGACTAGAGAACCCACTGTCAATGTACCACTTATCCTTATTATTTTGTGCATGCAGTGCAGCTTGTCCAAACAAGGATTTGTATTTCGTTTGTTCCCTTTGTTCCTGATTTCTTTCAATGATTGTTGGGGACTCCTCTTTTTGTTTTTCTTGAAATCACTTCTACAAAATTTTGTTATATGCCCACAATTATTGCAATTATAACATATGATGTTATAGTTCAGCAAAGGGAAAAATGAGTTGTAATTTCTCCTTTAGAATCCATAGGTATCTATGTTGTTGTCCCTCATGTAACCTCCTTTTTTATTTATTCTACAATTTATTTCTTTATGACATAAACCATTGCAATAATAACAATAGACAAAGAAATAATTTTGATACCTGATTGTATGATTCCATTTTGATGGAAAAGCCTTCATGATTCTATCCTTGTGAGGAAGATTTTCCTCCTGTGGAACATTATGTTCTTTCTTCAACTTTGGTAGGATGTTTTATCAAATCAACATAACTCTTGGTATTTCCTTCACTTAATAGTTTTGAAGAGGTTGAGGCTTGTTTATCAGTTTCCTTATTTTCACTATAGCCAAGAACAATCTTTTCAAATGGTAATCTTTGACGGTTTAGGATTTCATCCATAGTTGCAAAGCTCTTTTCAAATTTCATATTGGTATTTGATATTCCAACTCCTTTCTTAGAAAAACTATTTTAGATTCTAGGTTGCTGCAGACATATTCATTTTTGTTTAGTTGGGTTCTTAATGATTCTTCAATTCTCTTTGCCTCTTTTACTTGAGTTTTTAAGCTAATGATGATTTTTCAGTTTCATCAGAATTTTATTTTATTCTGATCATTTATTTTATGTACTTCTTCAGTTGCTCCTTCTGTAGCCATTTATTGTTCCCCAATCTCTCTATTTCATTTAGAGCATGCATCATCTCTCCTTCAAGATCCACTTCAACATTAATCTCAGGGTTGTCTTATTTTGTTGAATTTGTGTTTCTATTTTCTAGGACATCAGTCTGAGTTTATAGAACCATGAAGATTATCTCTTATGTTTCACTATCATTGTCATTAGAGGATTTGTTATCCTCATTAGTGTATATATTATTCTTTTGTCTGTAGAAATTTATCCTCTTTTAAGTCTTTCCCTTCTTGTACCTTTTGAAACTATAATCTTCTTTTTCATTTCTATTTTCGTAATTTGCATAAGGACATTTAGCAACAAAGTGTCCTACTTCTCCACAATTAAAGCATTCAAAGGGAATCTTACCATTGTATTTGTTTGTTCCTCTCTTGAGTTTTCTGACAAAGTTAGCTTATTCTGCATCTGATTCACTATCCGAGTTGTCACTTGTTTTGTATTCTTTTTTATTTATATCCTTTGATGCCTTGAAGGATGTTTCCTTCCTTGATCGCAGTGTTGGCTTATCATTTTCTATGCTCATACCATATGCAATGAATATTCCATGCAACTCATCCATTGTCATGTTGTCTAGGTCGTTTATTTCTTCAATGGAAGATATATTGAGATTAAATCTTGAGAGAAGTGAGATAAGCACTTTTTGCACAATGATGGTTTCTTTAACTTCTTCACCCAATCCTCTCATAGCGTTGGCAATCTCGTCCACATGAAGAAAATATGTTGCAATATTTGTTTCTTTGTTCATCTTAAGGGTCTCAAATTGTCCTCTATGAATTTGTAATTTTTCTTTCTTGACCTTTTCATTCCATTCATATATTCTTTTTAACTTGTCCCACATTTATTTTGTTGAAGTACACTGCATGAATTTGACAAATTTTGAATCTATCAGACCACATAGAATTGCACCCATGGCCTTAGAATTATTTTCACTAAGACTCTTTCTAGTTTCGTCTACAGATGGAGTTGTTGGAGTTGTGTATCCATTCTAAACTACACTCTAAATGTCAAACCCGAGTGCCATCAAATATTTTTTCATTCTTATGCTCCATAATGCATAATTTGATCCATCAAATAATGGAGCTATGTTTGTAGAAAAACCTTCCTGTCTATCCATGTGTTTTCTAGGGATTCACCTTCCAGTGGTTAAATTGTTCTAAAGGAATTTGCTTTGATACCAATTGTTGGCATACTAAGACTTTGTTTTCTTTTTTTTATTGTATTTTTCAATTTATTACTTCACTATTCATAAGCAATTAATGAGAAATGTATACACAAACATACAATCCATTGTACACAGATATTTAATGTGGAAACCCAATTGGGAGAAAACCACAAAAAAATTATATTTATAAATTCATGCAGGCACCAACCTACTATTATAATATTTGCAGGAACCAACCTACAGGAGACACAAATCTCCTCAACTGAGCACCAACTCAACAAGTCTATAGGCACCAACCTACATCAGCTATATTTGCAGGCACCAACCTGTAGGAGACACCAATCCCTTTAGTTGAGGACCAACTCAATAAGATGTAGGCACCAACCTACTAGAGACATCGATCTCCTTAAATAGTCAATGATACCAAATCATCTATTTGGTTCAAGCCTTCACCTGCACAAATCTATTGCTATGTCTTTGT
Source organism: Picea mariana (assembly GCA_032191745.1). Taxonomy (NCBI): domain Eukaryota; kingdom Viridiplantae; phylum Streptophyta; class Pinopsida; order Pinales; family Pinaceae; genus Picea; species Picea mariana. The sequence goes on along the minus strand of JASDQU011442481.1, from coordinate 16,027 downwards.
TTTCATATCACTCTTCACCAGTTCACAACCTACATGGATTCAAATGTTCCTTTAACCTTGCACCTCCCATCCACCCTTAGACAATCACATTTCCCTCTCTTTCATTTTCTCACATCCTCAGACCTTAGAGCCTCAGAGATTCACTTCCTCATCCTTACATTCCTCACACACACTCAAAGGGTTTCAAACATCATTATTTATACATTCCATGCTTATATGGATTTTTCCACATACCTAAAATAATTGAAGTCATGGGGTCAGCTCTGGATCCTTATATTCTCCTTTGAATCATGCTGCAAAAAACCTCCATGAAATTCGGTCCCAAATTCCTTATTTTGCAAGCGATCTTGTTCACTAGTTACAACATAACCCTGACACTCAACAATCATTGGATTAAGTCATGATTGAATGTCAATTCTTGATCTATTATTTTTTCATCAAAATGTTAATCATGCCACCGAGCTCTCATGCATTGTAATACCCTGGTTTTGAGACCCCATATTAATAATGTGTTTTGTTTATTTGATGAAAGGTCAGAGTGTCTAATAAATGTAATACTTGAACATTTCAAATAATAAAATACATCATTGGTTACAATAGGGACAAGGAGAATAATTATAGGGGGCTATGATTCCACGAGAGAGGGGGCTAAAGGGGCTAAGTCTTTCTATTATATTTTCTTTACCCATATTGGTTTTTATTTGGGAAAAGTGGTTACATGAGTTTCTTGGGGGAAGGCCATGTGGTTATTTATTACATGTAATTATATAAACTCCACTTTTGGGTTGTTTGGGTATTAATCACTCATTTTCATGGTTCGTCGTTCATTGTTCATTGTTCCTCATTCATTTGTGTTCTTAGTTGGGACATGGGGATGAATTACTAGGGAAAGGGCCATTGTTTTGCTGTATATAGTAATTAATGGTTGATCCAGGTGGATATCGGTGGCCACCCACCTTTTCCAACTGGCTCAAAACAGTTTTCTAGCAATTTTGGTAATTTACTATTTTTAGCAATTTTTAACTTTCGGGGCCATTTTGAGGGCCTAAATGAAGGTTTTTTGGGATCAAGCTTCTCAATGATAGCCGAAGGCTCTGATTGAGCCCCCTAAATGAATCTCCTCGAAAATACCTTTCTAACTATCTATCGTGCACCCCAAACAGAGATCGTATGCCAAAGTTATGCCCCCAAGAAGTTGATACACCAAACTACCCAAAAACAGGGTCCACAAAACTGTTGGATTTTCATCTTTCGGGGTTAGGGTTTTGGGTTTTATTTATGATAAAAATGCCTTTGGAGCCTCATTGTAAAATCATCTTCTCATGGATGTGAGTAGCCATCACATCTCTTCTCAAAGATAAGCTGCCACCATTCTAGCGAGTCTTTCACTATGTACTTTACAGTCTTTGTACATTTTCGCTCATTAATAGAAAATTATGTATTACTATATATCTGTGTTTATGGTTGAATATTTGATACATTTATGTTATAATATTGGATATATGATTTATCTCTGTACATTTCTTTATTATATCTCCGCTCCATTTCGTGTCGAAAATAATCTGGATCAATGGCATCAGAGCAGGTTGCTCTTGATCATTTTTCAGTGCATGTCCCCGATGAGGTCTGAGTATATAAAGTTGGGCCTTGAGATTGTGTCTCTTGAGGAAAATCTCTCTCGCATGCCAAATAAACCCTCCATGGTGGAAGAAAATAAAAATGATGGAGCAGAAAATTATGTCAATATGTTGCTTGAGCAAGATCTCACGCTATAGAGGGACAAAATGATGGATAATTTTGCCCACATTCTTCAGCGCCTACCGATAAAAATAGGCACGTCTTCATAAAGCGGCCACTTTGGAAGAACCTCTCCTTTCAAGGTACAAGTTAATTTTGATATTCCTATATTTGAAGGATAGATAGATGCAGAAGCCCTAGATAAATGGTTAAATCTGCTAGAAGGTTATTTCTCTATTTACAATTTTTCCGACAGAGAAAAGATCACCTTTGCACTCCTTAAATATCTCCCTCATGTCAAACATTGGTGGGAAACTTATTGGGAGAAAATTTCCATAGAGGATTCTGGAATATATGGGGTCGAGCCCACTTGGGATTTTTTTGTGGATGCGGTAAAGGAACAGTATTACCCTATTGGCAACTATGAGGACCAGTACATGAGATGGACCACACTATGACAAGAGAGGGGCCAAGTAGTTCCAGAGTTCACCAATACCTTCCATACCTTGCACACCAAGCTAGGTATCAAAGAATCAGAATGACATTTGGTTCTGAAATACCGTGGGGCTCTACATAGACACATCCAAACTGAAATGGATTTTCTGGACATCTCATCACTCGGTGTTGCTTATCGATATGTTGTTAAAATCAAGCATAAATTTAAGAACCAAAACAAATGAGAGTTTGGGACTGAAAATCCGAAACAACCAAAGTATGATAAAGACAGACCTAACAAACAGTCTCCCAAAAACCACTCCAAGCCATAGGAAAATAAGGGTCATGTGAAGACGAAGAAGGACACCGGAAAATGGTGTGATTTCCACAAAATCCCCTGGCACAACATCGATGAATGTTGCTCAAAATAGTCATTGGTGTCAGAGATCAAAGATAAGGAGTTGAACAATGATTTAGAAATTGATTCTGAAAATACTGATTAAAGACAAATCATCGACGTAGACCCCACTGCTATTGTCGTGACCACAACAATTCAACTAGAAGAACCAACAGATCCTGAAGAGGGGGAGCATCTTTTTCATTCATAGATGTGGGTGAAGGGGACCCCGCTGCATTTAATTGTTGATAACTGAAGCCAGAAGAACCTCATCTCATCAGAGGTCATCAAACAATTGGGATTGTCGACAAAACCACACCTACATCCATACAACATATGTGATGTTGCCCCACTGGATGTCTGTGATGTTCTCTTGGGCCAACCATATATGTGGAAGCACCATGTTGTTTATGAGTCTCGACCCTGCAGTGTCATTGTTTCTCTAGGGGGTCATATCTACATAATACCAGAGGTAGTTCTGAATACTATTCCACCTAAGAAATTATGCAAGGTAGTATCTCATACTACAAAATTAAGCTTCTTCACAATCTGTTCAAAAGGTGAATAGAAGGATACTGCAACCACTACAGCCTCGTCCCAAGCACCTTCTATCCAATAGAAGCAGGTCGACAAGATTGCAGAAAAGTGTAAAGATTCCTTCTGCACACAGGCATCTCATGTAGCCAGACTGGTTAAAAAGTTCCAACACTTCCATCCACATGTTTGTGACAACCTTCAACAAGCTAAGCAGCGCAACTTCTTCAACAAGGCAAGCAACTCATCAAGATGCAGATTCAGCAAATGCCTTTCCCTCTCCCCCCAAAACTCAATGCAATGGAGACCATTTATTCCTAAGAAGGGAGGATTGATCCAGGTGTATATCGGTGGCCACCCACCTTTTCCAACTGGCTCAAAACAGTTTTCTAGAAATTTTGGTAATTTACTATTTTTAGCAATTTTTAACTTCTGGGGCCATTTTGAGGGCCTAAATGAAGGTTTTTTGGGATCGATCTTCTCAATGAAAGTCAAAGTATTTGATTGAGCCCCCTAAATTAATATCCTTGATTATACCTTTCCAACGAGCTATCGTGCGCCCCAAACGGAGATCGTATGCCAAAGTTATGCCCCCGAGAAGTTGATACACCAAACTACCCAAAAACGAGGTCCACAAAACTGTTGGCTTTTCATCTTCTAGGGTTAGGGTTTTGGATTTTCTTTATGATAAAAGGGACTTTGGAGCCTCATTGTAAAATAATCTTCTCACAAATGCGAATATCCGTCACATCTCTTCTCAAAGATAAGTTGCCACCATTCTAGAGAGTATTTCACTCTGTACTTTACAGTCTTTGTACATTTTCTCTCATTAATAGAAAATTATGTATTACTGTATATCTGTGTTTATGGTTGCATCTATGATACATTTCTGCTATAATATTGGATATATGAGTTATCTCTGTACATTTCTTTATTATATCTCCGCTCTCATTCCGTGCCAAAAATAATACCGATCAATGGTGTAATTTTAGCCATGAATTGGTGCTTGTATTTTGAGATTCTTTGGCATGTGTTGGGCCCGAGATATGATTATTTTCATGACGTTATTATACACTTTTTTCCATATGTACATATGCGTTTTTCATCTTTCAAAGGAGCTTTTTGAATATTTTTATGATAAAATGGTATAATCGGCATAAGGTACGTGTAATTCGTGTTTTATGATTAAATCAAGTTTAATTTATCATGTTTTTATGCTTCCAATAGTTAATTCATGTTTTTCTATTGTTACAGGGAAAAATGCACCATGTTTCTTGATCCGACACTTGATCCAACACTCGTTCCGGTACCCGATCTGGCACTCGTTCCAGTACCCAGTATTGCACAAAAACGTAAGGTGAGTTGGCGGTTATGGTATTGGAGGCCAGTGATGGACAAATCGAGCATGTGGGTTTTGTTTATCATTGCCCCTCCAGCTACTAAGCTCAAGACAACTCTATTTCAGTTGTCCAAAGAGGGCGATTATTGGCTTCCTCTGTTTTGTTAGTTATGGCCGCATTTATTGTATTTTGCCGAATTTAGAGGTGGTTCGACCCTCCTGTGGTCAACCACTTGGTTTGTAAACCTATAAATACTACCAGGATGGTAATTAGATTGTTAAACAAGTAGAATATCCATCATATTGGAGATAAACTCGTTGTACTCTGTTTTTTTATTTTTCACATTGCCAGAATAGTGCCAGAATTGCGTTTTTAACTTTCATGGTGAATTCGGCCTGCTGAAGTTCGTGGTGTGCTTGTAGAAGGTAGCCATGACTTGTTCGGGGGCCCACCAGAAGTCTGGTGATGATCAGTGTGTTGTTTATACATCTCATAATTTAAATTGTCTTTTATTTCCTGTACATGCATGTTTTAATTAGCTAGTTGTGATTTAATTGTTTTATTTCTCTTTTGCAGGTTAGTGTGATGGGTTATTTT
>JASDQU011442481.1:0-10967 GCA_032191745.1 Picea mariana | reverse complement strand
ATTTTAGCATGAATTAGTTTTGTAGGCTAGGAATAGACTTGCAAGTCTCTAGACTAACCCCATATGCATTTAGATATCAGATTACACTTTTATTTATGATCTTACAGTCAAGTTTAAAATGAAGTTTTTAGAATAAAACATAGCTTTATTTGGGTTTCCTTTGACAGGGATCTTTGATGGATGGATAGATTTAATTCTAGTTCTTAATCATAGTTTGCTTGTCTTAGTTTTAGATAGATTTCGTTTGTTTAGTTGTTGGTTAATGTAGATTTTCAATTTACTTTTTAATAAGCATAATCTAATTTCTGTTTCTAATTCACTTTCTTATCATAGTTTGAATGATTAGAGTAGACATAGCATAGTTCTCCTTTACGCAATTTCCTTTCATAGATTAAAATGCAATTAAATTTCTTAGTTAAATAATGATAATCTCATTATGTTGTTGATGGTTTATACATGAATATGCAGGGTATTTAACAGTACTTTTATCATGGATAAGTTTTCATTGGGTTGTTTACTTCACACCTTTCATTTTGCCATTGAAATTAGTATTGAGCTTATAGCATTAGAACTGTCCTTTGTTGTCAAGTGTCATCGAGATATCATCCGTCACCACCGAAGGCATTCACACAACCACCAACATTACATTTGAGTGTTTCATAGATTAAAGATAGTTTCTTGCTTTCGTAGATTAGAAGAGATAGTTTCTTGTTTTCATAAGTTTAGTTGGTAGTCTTTCTTGCTCTCAATAAACTAGATTTCCTTTCGTGCATTGCATTGAGCATTTAAATTTCCTTTCATGCAAGAGAAATAGTTTTGCATTAGGCATTTAGTCCACTTGCCTCTTAGGCTAGCTAGTTGTTCAATGAGAATTCTTTGCTTACTTGTCCCTTTGTTTTAGTAAGATAGATAGTTGTCTTTGCTTACTTGTCTTTTGCTTTAGTATGTTAGTTAGGTGTCTTTGCTTACTTGTCTATTTGCTTTAATAGGTTAGATAGGTGCTTTTGCTTACTTGCTTATTTAATTGCTTTCATAGGGTATTTGTTCATTGAATGTAGGTTGGAAATTTAAAAGTAGTTTGCTTTCATCATTTTCTTAGTATGCTTAGTAGTTTACCTTTGCTTACTGTCATGAACTAGTTTGCTTTGAATAGGGTTTTTACTTGCTTTCTTAGGAACTATCCATCAGTCCTTGGCCCAAAAGTACTTAGGTTACCTATTTTCAATTTGCTTAGTAGGGTTGTTCATTAGATAGGTTTGTTTGAGTAGATTAGTCTTAGATAGTTGTTTTCCTTAGTTAGTCTACACTCCTACCAACCTTCTACCTTTGGCATATATTTTGCTACTCTCTAAGTTTACTTACCCCGGGTTGACAATTTAATTGAGGGTAGCTTAGTGTCTTTTTTAGTACATATAAATCGCATAACAGTTTGGCGCCGTTGTCGGGGAGTTGTCTCAAGGTAAGAAGTAATTAGGAATTAGATCATTTCTAGACCTTAGTATTAGTTTGGTGGTGGGGGAACTTTAAGAAGAAAGGTAAGAACCTGCGCATCTGCTATAGCAGGTTCCCCCAAACCCAATGGTAGTTTTTATTTTTGTTTTTATTTTTCATGAATAGACCTAGGAATCAAATGGTAGATTTTTCTTTTTGTTTTTTCTTCCTTTCATGAATAGGCCTAGAGACCCACAAGGTAGATACATTAAATCAAAATCATACCTTTCAACCAAGGTTCCTTTCGATCTCTTTGGGGGAAGGAACGTTCTGCTTATAAAATCCTCAGACCGATACCGAAAAATAGAAGTTAGCTCGACTCAAAGAGCTAAAATAGTCTCTGAAGGGACTAACACAGGGAGCACTATAGAACAAAAAATTGAAGCATCAATCATATTAGGATAGGAGGCAAGACCACTCGAGCCTTCTGTAGAACCAAACAATACAACCTTTGCTTTTACACCACCACCAGGGAACCCTAATTTTAAGGACATCATAGACCCTGAATAGGTGAATCTTTTGTTTGGTAGTTCAGCCAATGTGATTATCTCTCAGATTAACACAGAAACTTTGGCACCAATAATCTCAACAGGCTTGAGTAGAGTCCCAAACATCCAATCAGTAGGAAGGCCTTTTCATCAAAGGGAAACCTTGTTCTCTTCAAAGATAAAACCACTTAGGTACTCTATTTTTGGAAACCTAGCCAATATGGGTGATCAGGAGGACCATAGCAATGTAAGACACAGGGATGAAGAAGAAACTGGAAACCAAACCGAAACTACCTTCGGATTTCCGATTTTAGACACCACTCCAAATGTCAACATGAAGAATATTCCTCTCTCAACACTGCCTACCTTTTATGGTAAAAACAGTGAATATCCAAACACCTTCCTATTTGAATTTGACATCTTGTGCATGAGATACAACTATGTGCAAGATGCCCATAAATTAAAACTCTTTCCTGCCACCCTCAAAGAGTCTGCATTAAGATGGTTCATGGGGTTGGGAGAATCCAGTATTAGGTCTTGGGAAGCCATGAAAGACATATTTCTCAAGAAATACCAAGACTAAAGAGTCTCTTAATGACATATTTAAAGTCCAACAGTTAGAAGACGAGACCCTTGAAGACTATACGGAAAGATTTGGTTATATCTCCCAGAAGTCAAAATACCATGACCTCCCAAAGGATGTAGTTAGGGCTCTTTTCCTTAATGGAATTTCATAAGAATATTTAGAGATGCTTAACCTGATGGAATCAGGTGATATTTCTCATAAACCATTTGATGAAATATGTGAAATGTGCAAAAACTACTCAAGGAGTAGAGCCAAAATAGGAAAGAATGTTCGGGACCCTTACAATAGAATCTTAAAACCAGTTAGTTCAGGTGGTATTACAAGAGCAGAGATAGACAACCTTCTAGAAAACTTTAAGACAGACATCTTAAGCATAATAGGTTCCCAGTTAGATACCCTTAAACTCAAAAAGAAACAGGAGGAGGAAAATGCAGCAATGAACATATATTTCCCAAGATGCAGGAGAAAGCATTCATCAAGGGAGTGCCCATTAGATAAAATTTCAGTTTGTGGCTTCATTACAGAAGACCATGTGACTGAAAAATGTCCATCGTTGCCCAGTTTATTAGCTATCTATAGGAGTGGAGATCCTGAGGAGTCTTCTTATGCACCTGGGAGGCCATGGCAGCCTAGGAATCAACCCACATACCCAGATCTATAGTCTCAAGTTCCACCCTATTGTCAACAACAACAGTGGAACTCACTAGGTTGGAAAAACTGGTCTACTCAGTACCAACATCCTTGGATTCAAGGATGGAGGGGAGGACACAACCAAGGATACCCTCAAGCTCCACCTATCCCTATGTACAACCATCCTTATCCTCATTTCTCATCAAACACTCAACAGCTTCTGCTAGGTTTTCTTCCACCACCTTTACCTCCTATCCCACAACAACAACCGCTACAATTTCAAAATGCAAGCTCCCCAAAACCGACACTATTACCGGCACAGCCAGTGCTGAATCCCAATAATAAGCCCCCTCAACCTCTTAACAATGTTGAGATGTAGGCCTTCCCGACATATGTCATTACTCATGTTCCATTACAGGAAATTCAACTAAGATCAGGAAAATTTCTAGATAGGCAGAGACCTTCAGTAGTCATCCAAAAAGAAGAAGAAGAAGAAACCACCCAACAACCCACGAATGACACTAGGTGGGAAGATGTTATTATCCCAAAGAATCAAGAACCCAAGCTTCCCCAAAATGAAACTTCACAAATTACGAAGGTCCCTCCTTATCCAGACCGATTAGTAATCGAGAAACCTACCACCCGACCAGAATTTGACATTTTGAATGAATTAAAAAATATTTGTGTCAAGATTCCTTTGCTTCAAGCCATTAAAGACATTCCAATATATAGTTAGGTAGTCAAAGAATTGTGTATTAAGAAGCCAGGTAGGAAGCAAAAGGACCCCCCTATAGTACATTTGGTAGGAGGACTCTCTGAGTACATATCAGAGTAGCCAAAGCTAGCAAAGTATGGGAATCCAGGAAACCTCGTAATGACCATAACCATTAAGGAGGTCTCCATCGAAAACACTCTCATAGACCTAGGGGCAGCCATCAATGTTATGACCACTACTACCTTGGAACAATTACAGTTACAACCTCTTCTTCAGCCTACCCCAACCATTTTGGAATTAGCAGATAAGACTAGGGTTACACCTGAAGGGATTTTAGATGATGTCATGGTTACTTTAGCCTCATGGGAGTACCCTGTATATTTTCTTTTTATTCATTCAAAGGATCCTGCCCAAGGCCATCCCGTTATTTTGGGAAGACCTTGTCTAGCCATAGCCAATGCATTTATTGGCTGTAGAGAAGGAGAAATGGCCATCTCAAATGGTCTCTCTATCCAGAAGCTCACCATTTACCCTCCAACTCAACCTATTATGGAGAATCTATGGTGGCTTGAATGTCCATACGAGAATGAAGACTAGGAAGAACCCGTATTTCCTAGTGACCATGCAAGGGCACTTCAGGAGCATACACCAGAAAATGTATTAAACCAATTCATTTCTGCTATTACATGTGTGTATTTTCCACAGTCGTTTCCCCAATTTGAGTACATGTTTGGGAAAGAATTTCAAGAACAATTAGACCCATCCATTTTGTCTTCAACATCTTTTATTTTCGAAATAGATGAGTCTGCCATGTCTTATACTATGCCCTATGAGATTAGTCTAGGGAAATTTTTACATATAAACTCTGAGCTAGATACAAACCAACAGAAACAATTAGTAGATATCCTTACAGAACAATCAAGAGCATTTGCATGGGAATACACTGACATGAAGGGTATACACCCTGACACATGCATCCATCATGTATACACCTAGGGGGAAGTGACACATGTTAGGCAACCCCATAGAAGGATGAACCCAACACTCAAAGACATAGTCAAGGAGAAAATCCAGAAGTTGTTAAAGGTCAAATTTATCTATCCCATCTCTGACAGTAAGTGGGTATCCCCACTTGTAGTGGTTCCAAATAAAGTGACTGGGAAATGGAGAATCTGTGTTGATTTCCGGGAACTCAACAAGGCCACTCTGAAAGACTACTTTCCTCTTCCTTTCATTGACCAAGTTCTAGATACCTTGTCTGGAAAGAAGTATTTCTCCTTTCTAGATGGGTACAATGGGTACAACCAGATTCTTATAGAACCCGAGGACCAGGACAAGACTACCTTTACTTGTCCATGAGGCACCTATGCCTATAGGGTCTTACCATTTGGATTTTTTAATGCTCCTGCCACATTTCAACGAGAAGTATTAGGGATATTTGTCGATCTTATTCATGATTGTGTGGAAGTCTACATGGATGAATTCACAGTCTATGGAAACACTTACCAGGAAGCCTTAGACAACTTATAAAAAATCCTCATCAGATGCCAAGAAATGAACCTATCCCTAACTCATGAAAAATGCAAAATGTTGTTAACTGAAGGAGTGGTTCTAGGACATCATGTTTCATCTAAAGGAATAAAAGTCAATCCTGCAAAGATTGAGGTCATTATTAGAATTCCACCCTCCAAGACTCAGAAAGAGGTGAGAATATTTCTTGGACATGCTGGATATTACCGGTGGTTTATTGAAAATTTTACGAAGATTGATGCACCTGTGTTTGGATTATTGATAAAAGATGTTGATTTTGTTTGGACTAAGCAGTGTCAAACTGCCTTCGAAACCCTGAAAGCTAAGTTGTCTGTGGAACCAGTTCTTAGAGGGCCTAATTGGACTCTCCCATTTCATATATCCATTGATGCGTTCGACATTGCAATAGGAGGGGTATTAGGGCAGAAAGAAGACCAACAATCCTATGCCATTTATTTTATAAGCAAGAACTTGTCCCCTGTCGAGTTGAACTATACATTCACCGAGCATGAATTCTTGGTAGTTGTTCATGCTATTAACAAATTCCATCATTACATACAGGTTATGAAGTATTTTTACACACCGAACATTCCGCCATTAGATTCCTCATGAATAAACCTATAACTAATGGTCGAGTAACTAGGTGGATCTTGTTATTGCAAGAATTTAATATCACTGTGCTTGACCGACTTGGAAAGGATAATGTAGTAGCTGACTTTCTTTCCTGAATAAACAACGAAGATGATGATATCCCTGTACATGATAGTTTCCCAGATGAGCACCTCTTTTCCCTCTCTGTCAATACCCCATGGTTTGCGGATATGGCAAACTATTTGGCCACTAGGAAGTTACCATCTCATTTGTCACCTCATGAAAAGCAGAAAATTATTACACAAAGTGCTAATTACTCTTGGGTTGGTCATGATCTTTTTCACACAAGTCCTGATTTGATTATTCATAGATGTTTCCGAGAGGACGAGGTACCTGATATACTATGAAGTTGTCATGATGGACCATGTGGTGGCCATTTCTCTGACAAACGTACAACATATAAGGTGTTACATTCAGGTTACTATTGGCCTAGCATTTTCAAAGATGATGCCAAGTATGTGAGAAGTTGTGATAGTTGCCAAAGGTTAGGAAGACCTACATCATTTGACGAAATGCCTTTGTAGGCCCAAGTTATGATGGAACCCTTTGAAAAATGAGCCCTCGACTTTGTAGGACCAATTTCACCCATGTCCCGTAGGAAGAACTATATTTTGGTTTGTATGGACTATGTCACCAAATGGGTAGAGGCAAAAGCCCTATTTAGGGCCACAGAGAAGTATGTTGTTGAATTCATCTATGAAGACATCTTTACCCGCTTTGGTGTCCCTCGTGAAATTGTTACCGACCAAGCACTCAATTTACTTCCAAGATTATGAAAGAGCTAACAGAGAAATATGGGATTAAACACTGTAAGTCTTCTCCATACCACCCGCAAGCCAATGGTCAGGTAGAATCCACAAACAAAGTTCTAGAATCCATATTGACCAAGACTATTCAGTTACATCACCGAGATTGGGCTGATAGGCTCTCAGAGGCTTTGTGGGCATACCGAACTACCTGGAGAAGTACCACTGGGCATACCCCTTATGAGCTAGTTTACGGGAAACAAGTACTTTTACCAATAGAATTCCAAGTAAGGACCTTCTGTATTGCCGCAGAGTTAGGATTGAACCTAGATGAGGCTCAAAAGCAATGATCCCTACAACTAAATGAGTTGGATGAAATCAGGAAAGATGCCATCCAATGGACAATATTAGTCCAAAACCAGAGGAGAAAGTGGCATGACAAGTTTATTAAAAAGAATCACTTCCAGCCTGGTGATTGGGCCCTGTTGTTTGATTCCCTATTCAAAACCTTCAAAGGAAAACTTACCACCCATTGGTTGGGCCCTTACAAGGTAGACACTGTATATGACAATGGAGCTTAAAAATTAAAACAATTGACGATGGACAAGTCTCCTTTGTGGTAAATGGACACCGACTTAAATTTTATCATAAGCCCATTTTTAGAGAAGATTTTATACAGGTCATGATAGCCGACAAGGAATTGGCCTTAGTAGATGGGGAAGCCCCCCCTTGTTCTTGAAAAGTTTTTTTTTAAGATTTTCTACTGTATATATGTAAATAGTTTTTGTTAATAAGGCAATTCTAAGAGGTTTTCTGTAAGTATTTATTTCACCAGGAGTACACAGTTTCAAGATCTTTCTTCACAACATTGTTATACTTGAATTTTGAGCATCAAATGAATAGTGACTTACTGTAATTAGCCATGTTTTTGCAAAATTATCATTTTTAATGCATTCTAAAGAAGTTGCTCTTGAAACTCTTCACCACTTTATAAGGAAGTGATACCATAACTATCAAGCCTAGAGGTCTCTCATACAGTTTTTCCAAGAAACCTGAGTAAGTAAGTCAAGCGTCTTTATCAAAGAGTAACAAGGAGGTCTCATTAGCAGTTAGTCATGGAAACATCATAATAATTAAAAAAGAAGAAAGTGAGTTGAGCCTAGAGATACCTTTCTGTTCTTTCTCGATGGTACCATCCACTACACACTAAATAACTTGATTATATCATATCTTTAGATAGTCCACGTCCACTTGAGCACCCCTTACATCAGGACAACCACTAATAATATAACAGAAAGTCATCCTCTAACATAAATACCATCCCAATTGAAAAGAAAAAAAAAATTGTTTTCAGAGCTGTCCCCCCATCTTCTTGCATAAACAATCTTATATTAAAATATTAAAAGATGGAGGACCAGTCTCTGAGGTTTTAAGAGGCTAACCCACTGGGATACTGAATAGGTCTACTGACAGCAGGTACCGGCCTATGGTATGACTATGTAAACCCATCAAAGTACTGAACAGGCTTGCTGGCAGCGGGGCATTCTACCTAGCGAGGATGGTAATATGACAAAAATAGATAATAAATGTAAACTTGTCCTGATGTATGGCATTACTTGCAGACAAAGATGACATGAAGTATGTGTGGTTAAGCTAAGGTTAATGAACTCCATACACTTGCCATTGGGAAATAACTTTAAGACTATCTTGAAACTCTCTTGCCTACCTCTTTTTATCTATATATAGGATCTCTTATCCTATAGGTGGGGCCATCTCCTAACTGTCTCGTTAGACCAATCTGTGAAATTTCATCTTTACACTTGACATACTGTAAATATTCGGCTATTGGGGGATACTGACTAGTTTCCTATACTTTTGATTGTGAGGTGTCATAATACTTAGGTGTGGGGGAGGGGTTCATGAGCTGACAAATGATCATTGCCCAGAGAAAAGAGTCTTTGCAAGAATTTTTGTGTTATTACTATGATACAGGTTATTACATTGACAGTCACGTTATTTTTAAATGCTTAACTCCTGTGTGCTATACATTACTGAACTCATGCTTAACAGACCACTCTTTATTGGTTATCTTCCATTACAAGCTGCATACTGTAGGTTTGACAATACATGTTTTATGCTTGCTATAACCCATTCATTATAGGTTTTGACATTATATGTCATATGAAAGAAGAATGAGTGAGCATGGAGCACTCTGCCTCTGCTCATTAACCACTATGGTTGTCAAAAACACTTCAAAATTGTAGGCTATCCATTATAAGAGGCAAAAATGCACTTAACACAGGGGTACCAGATGAAGTACCATATGATGTGCCGGATGAGATGTCGTTTGAAGTGCCATTGAATTGCATACCAGTAACTATCCTAGATTCCAGGTAACCAGAATTCAATTCCATTCAATTATATTGGTTTCAAGCATTGATTAAAAGATGCCTCATATGGTTATGATCAAATGTCCAAGTCAAAAGACTTGGACATTGATCTAAATACGCACCAATCCATTTCTCCCAAGCTTGCCATTGAATTTGAATTCTTCACACATGGCAGCTCGTGCACACATGTGGGCAACGTACTCGACCATAAGAGCATCCAAAATCGGGTTGGGCACTCTATTATTTCATTTGTCCTTGCCAATTGCTCTCTTCTGCGTTAAGGAATCATGCCCAACCTCTGCCAAATTCGCCCTTTGTTCTAATCACACTCAGACTGTGCTAAACCCATGCCATCTCTTGGCCTACTTGCACCCTTGCTTGGTAAAATTCGCCCTTTGTTCCAATCGCATTCGACCTGTGCTAAATCTATGTCATTTCTTGGCTCGATTTCTCTCTTGCTTGGTGAATTTAACTCTGTCACAATGCCCAAGAGATACAAACCCTCCTCCTATGCAGACTTGTTTTCCATTCCAAAATTCGCACAATGCAGGGAAGTGTTCTTGTGTGTTGGCTGGGGGGCATTTCTATCTAGCTTGCAGGGCCATGATGACGACCTCTCTATGCAATTTGCAGTTGGTTTTGATGGTAAGACAACACATGTAGGGTCTCTTATATTTGAAGTCACAGAAGAGTCCATTTCTTCTGCAACAAATCTCCCAAGAATGGGAGATAGATGGTTCAAGAATCACCAATTGTCACGCTCAAGTTACAACAGGGTGTTTAAGCCCGAATTTGAGAGCATTTCAGGAGAAAAAGGGTATGTTAAGGAGTGGATAAAGCCAGAATTGGTTAACCCCCTCATCGTCATCACATGGTTAATTACATGTGAAGGTAGATACTCCACCTTCAAAGCTTGTCACTTTAGATTGTTAGCTCATTTTCTGTTCAACAAACTCTTGAACTTTCCCTTTTATTTGTTGGATCATGTTGTCATTGATGCCAATGGTTTTTCATTGATGACAATGGTTTGATTACTTGGGAGATTGTTGGATCATATGTCATTGATGTAAATGGTTTGGTTTGATTGATGTCATTGGTTGATGTCAAGTAATTGATTGATATAATTCCCTTGATGAGAATGGTTGGAGGACCCATGTCCAAGTGGAAACCAATCGATGCAAAGGTAAACAAATGGATGAACTCCAAAGCGGTCCCCTTATGGTGAAATCCCTCACAGGAAGACGCTTTGCGGATTGAGTTATCCTAGAAGAATGGTTGGAGGACCCATGCTCTCATTATTGTCTTATCATGATTGATAAGCTGTACAAATGGATGAACTCCAAAGTGGTCCCCTTATGGTGAAAGCCCTCACGGGAAGACGCTTTACGGATTGAGTTATCCTAGAAGAATGGTTGGAGGACCCATGCTTGTATGAGGAATAATGAGATGAAGATCAAGGAAATTGTTGGTGAAACTATCCTAGATAGATAGTGCTTGTCATGCCATTTCTGGTGGTATGTGGAATGTCACATAACTCCTCCTGTTTTGAGAGTTATGGCCTTACAAAGTTGAAGGACCCTCACATGAAGGCTTGAAGCCCCCAAAGTCAAAGAAGTCAAAGTGACCTAAAAGAAGAAATGATAAAATAAGGTGACAAAATCAAGAAGGAATATTTATGGAAAATGGTTAACCCTAAAAATAATGAAAATAGGTTAAGTGACCTAGAAATGGGTTAATATT
>JASDQU011442480.1:19259-32606 GCA_032191745.1 Picea mariana | reverse complement strand
CCGGCTTACCTACCACCTCTAAGAGGCGCCATCAATCATGACAGTGTACCTCAAGACTTTGAGTATACTTTGATAACCGGGTACCTTCCGAAAGGGGTGCGTGCAGTTCGTGCCGACCAGGATAAGCTCGCAACACTGAAATTTAGTGACTTCAACCTTGGAGACCGGAAATCTTACAGCATGTTGGCCCCGCATAAGTAATTGACCAGGACCAAAGGCAAGAATTCAAAGATTATCCCGCATCCATGGACCTAGAACCTCGCGCAGTACACACTGCTTAATGTGATGAAGTTCCCGCACTTTGGCCAACACCAAGAAGTAAACGCATGCGTGAAATTACTGTTGTCATGCTACCATGTTGGTTACTTATGGTTGAATCGTCGCATCACTGTGGATCCGACCTTGATCAATTGAATCATAGGGCTGAGCATGCAGGGCCCTGAAGCACAGGAGTTTTACCTTGGAAAGACCTCAGACCGAGCATTAGCCCAGTGAATCAAATAAACTTATGGAGATGTAGAGAAGGGTACGCGAGGTTACAAGGTAGCCTCTATCCAGAGCGACGCAGTGCGCCTCGCATGTCAGATGATCACAGGAAAGCTAGTTCACAAGAACCGGCCCACCCAAGTAACTATATTTGTTGTTGACCTCGTCGGGAAGTACGCAGAAGGACTACAGATGAATTGGGCGTAGTACCTTGTGAACCAGCTAGAGCTTCATTGTAGAGGAGCGCAGGACCAAGTATATGAGTTCCACTTTATCTAGCTTCTCATATTGATAGCTTTCATTGCATGGGAGATGCAGAAGGTGCGACCTTCTCGGACATTGAGCCCTTTGAGCCTTTAGCTACGAAGTTAAGTACCTTGTGGTACTCGAGTGATATGAACAAGCAGTCGCAATCCAATGTTGTCTTCCACACCTACTACAATCAATTGAAGATCATAATCTAGTCTACATCGTGCATCACTCTGAACACCCTCTACAGGTTTCAGTCCCTGATGAATTTCAACGCAGACAGACACTTTATATAAATCACAACGCACGCTGACGAACACAAGAATCAGTTACAGTCCTATTATAAGTTAACAGAAGAAGACTTGGAAGAAATCACGAAGGAGTGGTCGACAGGCCTCCTCATCTTAGCAGACCCCATGGAGATTTCTAATATAGATAGTCCAGAACTTGTGCATGATACCCCTGGACCAAGCAAGACCAAGGAAGACCAAGAACTTCAAGATGTCAACAGTACTTCTATGAAGACCACTTTGATCTCACCGGTGCGGGGAGGTGATAGTGGAGAGCCAGGTAACACAGAGGTCGAGCAAAATAAAGGCGAAGTTACACCACCTAGAGATGAGGAGGATCCCTCTAAGAAAAGAAAGGTTACCCCACCAAAGCCTTCATCCAGGAAGAAAGCTAAGGCAACCAGAACCAAGCTTGAGACTGTTCTCACTCAGGATGACTTCGACTTCATAATCGCTACCCTGAACGATACTTCACTAGAGATAGCAGAAAACCAGGAAGTCAAGTAGGACGAAGTGTTCAGTTGCGTCAGTGACGAGCTTCAAGGAGTACAACAAGCAATATTGTCTAGCCATGCAGTTTCCACTGCGCCTCTACCATCAGGAACACCAGAATTAAGTGATGAGACAGCCCAAATACATCGGATTGTTGATACAGTCGAAGCTTGGCTAGGACGAGCTCAAGAAGAGATAGCACAATCCACCCAAGCTTTAGCGCAAGTTCCGAAAGACCTCGAGGACCACAGAAGTATTGCAAAAAATGAAAATCTCGCTCTACAAACAAAATGGGATGAAGAGAAAGCACCGCTACAGAAAAACAAGGAACAGTTGCTCGCAGAGAAACTCGAAGTACGAGAAAGGGTTCATAACGCACTTCACTCTATGACAGTCATAGAAGTGAAAACTGAGGAACAAGTCCCACAGCAGGTGGCGCAACTTGAAGAAGTAATCCATCAACTTCAGCAGCGCATCGCAGATATGGAACTTTGTTTTGTGCCCGAAACTCCTCAAGAAATCAAGATCTAAGAGAGGCAACTTCTCGCAGCGCATTTGGAAGAATGAAATCCCTTGCCTTAGAGTGTAAGCAGTTGAGCTTCAGGAGCGCTCAGACATATGAAAATCTCACAAAAAATCCAGAGTTACAGGCGTTGGAGTTGCATCTCCAGAAAACAAAGCAGCTAGCAGATATGTTACAGGTGCAGCTGAAGGCCTTAACACCAGTTGAAATAATGAAGAGGTGTCAAGAGCAGCACACGGCCCAGCAACAAATCCACATGATCTAAACCAAAGTGATGGAAGTCTCTCAACGACTTCAACCAGTGCAAGAGAAGGCATGCCAGCTGTTCACTGAATTTGAAAGCCAAGGAGTAGAGCTTGAACAGGTCGTCATCACACCAGAACAAGGCCTAGAAGGGCCAGTCAATGACGCACTCATCCAAGATTTCACTGAGCAAGAGGTCATAGCATTGCAGCAGGTCGAAGCATCTCCAGCCAAGCTCGAGGCATTTGAGGCAGAATTGCTCATACCAGAGTGACTCGGGACGAGTCACAGGTGAGTGTTGGGGGCTTGTTGGCCCTTGACCATGTTTTGGGAGCACTTGGTCATATTTGACCATTTTTGGGACTTTGACAGCCTGTTGAAGATGGGGCGCCAGATGAAGCGGAGATTGTTGAATCTCGGCCCACTTTTGTGTCTCTTTTTGGGTTTTGGGAATATGTAATGGGAAAGGGATGTCGGCCCGTGGGTTTACCCATGCTTGGGCCCATTTTGTATGTATAAATAGAAGGATAGGAAAATGTAATAATAATAGAGAAAGGAATATTGAATCTATGTGATATAGTCTACGTGCCAAGTGGGATCTATGTGATCAAGGTGTTGTGCATTCTATAGGCTTGCAGAGCTTAGTGCAAGTCCATGTGTGGAGATATAGAAGGATTTGTGTTGTAAGGCAAGGAACAAGGATCTAGCGAGCTGCGCAGATCTTCTGTCCTATGCACAGTAGGTTTTGGTGGCTCCGTGTTTGTAACTGATTGAAGACGCTAATAAAGAAGAAGAGTTGGTCGACGTAACCCCAGAGTGGGGGTGAACCACGTAAATCTATGTGTTATGCTTTGTGCTTTGACTTAATGTGTTTATCTGTGCTTTTGCAAAGTGCTTTGATATATTTAGATGGATATACTAACGCTTTGTGCTTCATTAGATGTGTATGAATAGTAGATCTGATATGTATGAAGATGCTTAGTGTTCATCTACTGGATCTGATCTGTTTTACTGTTGCTAAGTACTAAGATACTTTAGATCTAATTGAATGTTGCGATGCTTTGTGCTATCTGCGAAATATAATAAGGGTTGAATATTGATGAATGATCAATGTTAAGTGCTTTGTAAGCGATATAATCACAGACATGCGTCCCAGCTAAGGTTGCAGACACCTGAGTCTTGCAACCACCCCTGCTTCTACCTCGGGTGAGACTTCATCTGCTTCGCAGGTGTTGCCGAAAGGGCTGATAGTTAGGGTTTTGTTGGTACGTTGTTATAGTGTTGAACCCCGGGTTTGCCCCTGTGCTAACAGGTAGCAACACAGTTTTCTACAATTCATTTGTTTCAAATCATGGTTAAAATGTTTATGGTAATATTTGGTGGTTGGGTGATTAAAACATGGAGCTAAATGGTTTTGATGATCTCTCATGAAATATGATTATGTTTCCTTTTGGATGAAAGAATTATACTCCAGTTTTGATTTTGATATTGTGTATTGTTCATGGCAAAAGTTTGGGTGATATTGACCCTTTCTACTATTATTATGCGCATTGGTTGAGTTGCAATTTGGTTGCGTTCCTAGAAAGTTGTCATTTGAGGAAATTTGATAGTGTCAAGGGGTGGCACACTTTGGACTATCGCGCACTTTTCAAAGTGTAATATGGCAAGATTGGATATTTGGTTGTATTAATGGTTTTGAATGTAGTGCTATGGTGAGTTGGTTAGTGGGCTTGGCTCGTACTAAGAATTGGATGAGGATCTGAAGGAAGAAGCGACGTGCAGTAAATGCACGTCACTCAATTTCCCCTCGAGCCCGTCACCCTAGTCATTCTTGCATTTTTGGATCTGTTAGTCGTTGTTGCTCCGCCTTGCCCAGTCGTGGAGGAAGTATACAACCTTGGGTTTTCTCCTTGCACAATATTTTACAGGTATGATGTTTTCTTAATTTTCCATCCATGAGAATTGCTCTACCCTTAAATCAAATGTTGGCTCTGGTTGCTCATGGTCTGTGTGATTCTAAAGTTGTTATGATGTTTTTGGAACTGTGTATTGTGGTTGCATCCTTGGTTTCTTGTGGTGGTTATTCTGATACTGTTGGCATTAAAAGGTTGGTCGTTGTGTCCTTGCTGTGTATAATTGTTCGCAGGGAATTTTTGAGTAAAAGTTGTGCTTTAGCCCACATTGCCATGGTTCTGTATTCAGGTTTGGCCTCTCTATTGAAATGGGTTACCCCAGTTTGCCTAAACTCTGGGCTTTGTGAATACCTCACCTATAGATTGATATTAGTGATCTATGTGGCTAGTATACCCGTGCCATATTTTGACCATGTGGATGTTTATGTTTATTATGATAAAGGATTAAAACCTTATGTGCCTTGTCTTGGAAAAACCCTCAGTTTTTAGCCTGCCTTCTTATGGACTCACTATCATTGTTGCATGGCGAACATTATACATATATCTCGACATTGCTTACCCTGATTTTTATGGGAGCACTATTCATATCGTTTTGGTTGGGCACAGGTTTTTATTTGGTCGCTCATTATGTTGTGTTGAAAGAAGTGTTAGGTTCACTTGTTTTTTGGAAGTTACAGTTTTCTATAGGAAGCTCATGAAGTAAATAGAAACGTTGTGAATTCTTGTTATACTATGAAAATCACTATGTGAAGTAAGCTTTCCTTGCTATGCAACTTCCAAACCCTCTAGCTGAACAACCCCACTGTCTCTACCCTTACTGTCATGGACATTTCTTGAACCCTACACATTACAGTGGAAGCGTTGTTTACTCCAGTTTGAGTTGATGAGAGCATTGTTATTACTCAATTACTTGGGCATGATTTTAGTTGGTCTCTTTCTTGGCAATTGTGGAAAGAAGTTTGTACTCACCTATTCATTCGAAGTTACAGTCTATTGAAGCTTGTGTTCCAAATAATGAATGATTGTTTTTCTTGGTTCAATCAATATGTTGATTGTTTTAAAAAAAAAGCGGGCACCTGTGTTCGAAATGTCTGAAGTTGGAATAGAGTAATAATGCCTAGAATAAATTTAGAAGAAATTGAATCAAACAATGGTTAAATTAATGATGGATATGACTTTGTTTGGGAACACTATGCGTGACCCTGTTGGATTTAAAGGATTATTATTGGGGTTGATGTTATGAATCGTGGCTCAAATACTGTTGTTGTATTCTTGTAGCGATTATGACGTTGTTCATCATGATTGTCATATAATGATAATGTGGTTACAATTGTTACTGTGATTAAATAATTCTGGGCATATCAAATAGTTTATTGTGTAAAATAATTCGGAGGCCAGCAAGCAAATTGTCAAAGAAGACATCAGTTTGGATTATTGTTTTAGAAAAAGAATACTTGTTAAACTTTGAAATTATGGACAAAGATAAATTTTGATTCCATCTAAGGTAGCATGTTTTGATTTGTTTCACTTGAACAGTATCCATATTGTTTCCCTATCATTCTAACATTTTTCTCTAATTGCATTCCCTCCACGATCCTGATTTCACTTATCGCATCCATGTTCTATGAAATAAATTTAAAAAGAAAAGTCTATGTGGAAGCGAAAGAAATATAACATAATAAGGGTTGGTGACTGATATTCTTGATATTTTTATACACAGTTAAATTGTTTGGTTAATTGTTGAACAATATTTGTATATTCGTTCCATATCATTCTACCATTTTTCGCTAACTACACTCCCTCCATATTTCCCATGAACCCTATCATTCCCTGTTCACATGGCAATTAATGAATGGTGTGTTATGGATGGATTTGCATGTATCTCGTGTCAATTTTTGAGCCAACTTTCTATTCATGTAAGAAGAGTGTCATGTATGGTTTATTAATAGCTTCATTACTGACAAATTGTTGTTACAGGATGAACTTTTTCAGTAGAGGCAGCAATGGTCGAAATAATAGAGGCAAGGGAAACTGGAATCGAGGCCATAGGAGGCCTAGATTTTCTATCCATTTTGACGTTGACCCGCAAGAATTGAACCAGTTGTTCCAAGTTGGCTTCTTTATTTGGGTTTTCCACGGGATAATGCACCCTCGAACAAAAAGACCTCCTTTCCAGCCTCCTCCAAATATCCCCGGCATTCTCGTTCCTCCACATGTGTCTTTGCAGCCCTAAGTCCCCTCAAATGACGGTTGGCAAGAGATCGTCAACCAGCCTATCTCTCACCATCATAGTTGGCCCACTATGTCATTTCCTTTACCACCACCTGTTAATCCCATTGTCCATTTTTCCCGTGTTGTTTTGCCAATTCAGTCTTCACACGCTAGTAAGAGATTGAAAACTGATATTCCTCAACCTATGCAAGACAAGGGAAAAGAAACTGCCTCCCCTTCTTCTCCCTCCACTGATTCCTTGAAATCTGTGTCTTCCCGCCTTCATTTAAAGGATGATTGTTCCCATGTAATCAACAAGATACAGCCCCAAGGGTCCAATCAACCACGGGCTACTTCAGAAAAGTCTAAGGGAAACAACAATGAAAAGAGAAAAATTACCTCACAAAGTGGCAAATATGGTTTTTAAATTATGTTTTCTATGATTTCAGTTGATGGGGACAATGCTTAATGGTTTTCAACATTTTTGGAAAACAAGCCATGTTTTTTTATATTTTGTGGATAATGTGGATAATGTGGATATATATATTCTTTTTGGATATGATATAAATTATTTTTGATATTTAAATATCCAGTTTAAAAGATATTCAAGGGAGTTACAAGGGTGGCATATGTTCAAAATGATTATCTTTTGTGTGTTACGTTTCATGGTTTAAAAGGAATAAATGACGGGAGTCACAAAGGGTCCCACCTACCTAGTTATTATTAATTAAGACCCTTAACTATATTATTATTGTCTATTTCTCTTAAACTAATTTGTTAAGTTAAATCAACTTAACTAAAGAAAGTAGTTGAACTACTTAAACTTATTTGGAAAGAATAAAAGTTCAATGAGAAGAAGAGACAAAGGGGAGAATATAAGGAGAAAACAAGACTAAGGTTTGCTCTTTAGTTACTTGAGATAGTTTCAATTTTCATTCATTTTTGAGTTTATTCAAAGCCTAATTCTCTTCTTGACAGCATGGTCTTATTGTAGACAGTAAGGTTCAAGATTGAACCACACTTTTCAGACGCTTGTTTTAGAGGTGTTGATTCATCCTTGATAGTTTGGATTTCTTGTATGTTTGTGAATTAAGTTTCATGATTGATAAAGGATATCTTGCAGAGTCAAAATGGTAGTAGTTTGTGGCAAGTTGATCCAGATTATTAATTTCAGTTTTACTTTACTGTCAGGTTCTTTTTGTATGGTGTTCATCGAGGATCTCTAAAAGAGACTTTGATCCATGCCCTTGCAGGGGTTTCGTAAAGAGAAAAACACTTTTGGTATCTCAGAATGAAATAAAATCAGATTGTTATTCTATCTCATATATATGTATTTGTGACTTGGTTACTTTTCAATTTTGATCTCCATGTTTACTTTATCGCAAAATCTATGTACATTCTAGAAGTTTTTATTTTATTTTATTTTATATTGCAACACATTTAAATAATAAAACAACCTCAGTCCTTGTAATTAATACTTGCGGATTGAGAGAATATTTTGAGGCTATAAACCCCGAGTGACATTCCCAACTATCTTGTCTTAGCCATGCAATATCTGAAAATGATTAAGTAAGGTAATTCATAACTTTTCCTCAACAATGGCTACGCTCATCCGCAAGAAGATAATTACAATGAGGCTTTGAAGGCCTTTTTATGATAAACAGGAATGACAAAACCCTAGGTATCCAAAAATCTAACCCTAGGAGATTAAACGCCAAAAGTCATGTGGGCCCCATTTGGGTAAGTTAGTACATTAACTTCCCGGGGTCGTAACCTTTGCATATGATCTCCGTTTTAGGCATGTGATAGCTCATTGGAAAGGTCTTTTCGAGAAGTACGCATTACGCCTTCAAACTCTAACTTTGTATACAGTTTGAATGTGGCAAGCCAAAAAAAGATTGTTTAGGGGCCCAAAATGGCCCTGGAAGTACAACAAGATGTGTTGACATGAAAACATACAAAATAAGCCAGTTGGATTAGGTGGGAGGCAACCAATATCCACCTGGAAGATGTGTAGGGATTTAGACAGCCTCAGAAGTGTAGAACCCACAATTACAAAGAAGTACAGAAGAACGTGTTGTACTAAAAACTGACAAGAGGAGCCAATTGGAACAGGTGGGTGGCCACCAGTATCCACCTGGATCAACCCAAGGCCTCGAGCATCACAATCCTAGAGAGAAATTTGATAGAAAGTAAGGGATCTTAGGCCCGAGCAAATTTTTCCTTCCTTAGACTATTGAAAGAACATATGCAATAGGCAAGTAGAGTAACGCTATTAGAGAGCTAGCACTTTAGGGCTCTAGTAGATACTTCTTAAACAAGGTGCACTTCAGAAATTTAAACAAGTGGAAAACTATAGAGAGAAAGAAGTAACTTGTGTTTCTCTCCTAGGGTTTAAGCAAGCAATTTCATAATATTTAACATGAACCAAGTAAAATTTACCACAAGCATTCATTACATAAACAAATTGCATATTCTCTACTTACTTCACCAAGAATAATCAAGCCAAACCTTAGTTGAAGATATTCCACAATGAGAAATAGCCAAAATACACCAAAAATTGCCTCTCAAAGAAGTTGTGCAATAGTTATTTCAGCCAATAACCCTTAAAGAGGGCCAAATTTTAGACCATGCTACTTGTGTGATGAGTGATCATGAAAAATGAGAGTAATCTCTCTATTTATAGAGTATCAATGACCTTTAATTAATTTTAAGTCATAAAAAGGCCGACCTGGCCAAATTACATAAAAATCCAGTTTTTACATAAATGAAAGTAATTAACCCCTGAAATCATCTCCAAGGGTGATGTCATGCCCTTCTAGGGTGACGTTGAGCTCCTAGGGTGGAACATTTGGCCTCATATGCAAACATTTTGGCCTCCAAAGGCCCTGGATGATCCCACACTTGCCAACAAGCACACAATTTCCCTCATCAATGCAAACCCTAGCTCTGGATGACGTCGAGGGTCATAATGATGATGTCATGGTCTCTTGAGGGTCAATGTCCAGGTGGAAGAGCAATATCCCCCTGGGTCTAGGTCTGTCAGAGTATCTATGAAGGCAATGTCCTTCTTTCTTCCTGGTGCAGGTCTATGATGTCTCTTTGCCACTGGTTGGGATCACAACATCCATCTGTGGGCATTCATCCCCATGGAGGTTCGAGCTAATAATTCCCCCACATGTACCTGTCCATCAGGCAAAGTCCTACAACAACAAAAAGTACGCCCTCAAGGGGTTCATAAGTCACATGGATCATAGCAATGTCAATCACATCTAATAATCAAATTACCCAAACATGTGCATCAAACCCCCCCTTTACCTAGACAAATGCTCAAAGACATTATGCAGTTTAACAAGTCAGGTTTGGATAAGGTCTGAGGGTGTCCTATTGGAATAATCCTCCTTAAGTTTGGGGTGTTTCCTAGGTGAGAACCAATCTAGGTCATGTAAGTGTGTGTGAGGTGGAGTGGGGTAAGTGTTTGGCCATGGGGTGTGGTGATAACAGGGAAATGTATATCTTACGTGTGGGTGCCTTTGTAGAGGGCGAGTTACACCTTGTCATAGATGTCATTCTTTCCTAGCCCATTCAATGCCTTTTATTCTTAGTTTTATTGCATTTTATCTTTTTCTTTTATGCTTCAATGGAAGAGTTGAGGGACATTGTCTTGGCTTGGTGACCAGAGGTGACAACGTTAACCACAAGCATTTAACGAAGATGAGAAGGTCGTCTCATGATGAGACCCCCTTTCTCTTGTCTATGCCACCAAGAGCCACTACCCTAGTTTGGTGACCAGATAGATGGTAGTGTCATACCGCTACATGACCATGGTAATAATAGGTCGGTTCATGATGAAACCTCAAATCCACCAACTAATACCTTGAGTGTTTATTTATCTTACGGGTTCCTTTTTCTTACTAAGAAGCCTTTTACTGCTTTCTCGGGAACCCCTGGGTGAAGCATCTCAAAGGTTTCATTTTGGATTTTAACTCTTGCCAACTACTTTTACCCTCCGTGCCTTTAGCGTCTTCCTCCCACAAGGCAAGGTACAACCCTTCCTAGTGTTCCAAACCCAATGCCCGAACAAAGGTAGGGGTATATGAGAGGAGTAAAGATGGAAAGTGGTAAGTATGGAGGGAATGGACGATGACCTTTCATAGACCCACTCACTGGCAACCCATCATAAAGGGAGATCAACTTACTAGGGCATCATGTCACCCTTCCAGGTATGAACAAGTTAAAGAGCATTATTTCCAAGCAAACGTTATGAAATGAAGGATAATTTAGTGCAACATATTCAAGTACTTCAATAATTAGAGTGAAAAATCCCATGATACTCATAATCATTACCTCATGGAGCAAGACTTACTGCTACTTCAGGACCAGGTTGGTGGGATGGATATTGTTGTTGTTGATAGATGGGTTGCACTGAAGAAAAGAGGGGCCCTATGGGGCCATGCTCAAGTCATCTGGTTCTCGACATTCCATGTATAGGACCTATGGGCCTCGAGAACGATCTCCTTAGTTATCCCTACGATAGGGGATAACAGTTCCAATCACCTTCTTTAATCAAGAAACATGAAAAGCAAGATGGAGCTTCGACTGACTGGGTAGAGCTAATTGATAGCCCACCGATCCCACATGCTTGAGCACTATATAAGGACCATAAAATTTGTGCGCAATTTTCTGACAGTGTTGAGATTTGAGTGAAGTATTCTTATAAGGTTGTATTCAAAGAAATACCTGGTCCCCTTCAACCAAATGACGTTCGGAACGACCTTGTTCTGCTTGTTGCTTCATGTGATTTTGAGCCATGACAAAATTGTCTTTGAGGGCACGAAGAATACCTTCACGGACTGTGATATTTTTTTCAGCCTCTTGAACCTTCGAGACCCCTGGCATACAGGAGAGAATTGATGTGTTGTACCACCATTCAACTAGGGGTAACCATTGAGCCCACTGATTTTTCCGCTCAAATGCAAAACACCTCAAATATGTTTCCAAACACTTGTTGACAACTTAAGTCTAGCCATCCATATAGGGGTGATAGGCAGTGTTGAGATGCAATTGGGTGCCCTGTAGCTTGAACAATTCTTGCCAAAAATTGTTGGTGAAAGTGGGGTCTTTGTCAGAGACAATAGAATTAGGCATGCCATGAAGCTTGAGGATATTATCCATGAAGATTTAAGCCATTGTGGTGGCTGTGAATGGGTGTTGAAGAGCACAAAAATGAGCATATTTGGAGAGACGATCTACGACCACCATGATGACTTACTTATTGCCTGATTTAGGTAAGCCTACAATGAAATGCATAGAAATATCTCACCAAATAGTAGGGGGAATCGAAAGCGGTTGGAGTGTTCCCAGAGCTTTGACAATTTCTGCCTTGTTACGTTGACATACCTCACATTCAGCCACAAAGGTGTGGACACCCTATTTCATACCCTCCCAAAAAAAAGAACATTTGACCCATTCATAGGTTTTGGTAAACCCTAAATGCCTGGTTGTGGGTGAGGCATGAAGTTCAGAAAGCAATATGGATTTAAGTTGGGATTGCTTGCATAAATAAAAACGACCTTTGTAGTGAAGCTCATCATTATGCCAAGAGTACCCTAGAGAAACTGAAGAATTGTGTTGCAATTGGTGGAGCAGGCTAGAAATCTTGGGGTCTTGCAACCATTCATGACAAACATCTTGGAGCCAATCCGGTACAATGAAGGAGAGGGAGAAAAGGGACCTGTCTTCTTCATATTTCTGGGAAAGAGCATCAGCCACTACATTTTCCTTACCTTTCTTGTAAATTATCTCATAATCATAGCCAAATAGCTTGGTCACCCATTTTTTCTGCGTTGGGGATGAAACTCCTTGTTCCAGGAAATACTTGAGACTCTGATGATAAGTTTTTATTTGGAATTGTTGACCCAATAAATAAGGACGCCAAAGATCCATAACATGCAGAATAGCTAACATTTCCTTTTCATAAATGGATTGGCCCAAATGGTGCTTTGAAAGTTGTTTTCTAGTGAAGGCCAAGGGCCGACCATCTTGCATGAGGACGACTCCAATTCCTTTCCAGGAAGCATCACATTCGAATATGAATGTCTTTGTGAAGTCTGGGAGGGTTAGGACAGGGTTCGAGCACATAACATCTTTTAAGGCTTGGAAGGCATGATCCACAACTGAATTCCAACTGAAAGCAATCTTTTTAAGGAGGGAAGTGGGAGGAGTTGCAATATTTCCATAATTCCGAACAAACTTCCTATAATAGCTCGTTAAACCCAAAAAACCATGCAAGTTCATAATATTTTTAGGGAGAGGCCAATCTTGCATAGATTCAATTTTCTTCGGATCCACTTGAACACCATCCTTTCCAACAATATGACCCATGTATTCCACTTCTGAGGCACCAAAGGCACATTTAGATTGTTTGAGGAAAAGTTGGTGCTTAGAGAGTAGATGGAGAACTTGATTCACATGGGAGAGATGGGATGACCAAGTTTTACTATAGATGAGAATATCATCAAAGAAAACTAAGAAAAAATGACGAAGAAAAGGACGAAAGACATGATTCATAAGACTTTGGAAAGTGGAAGGAGCATTACACAATCCAAAGGGCATTACCAAGAATTCATAATGACCCTCATGAGTGTGAAATGTAGTATTGGGAATGTCTTCTTCTTTCATACAAATCTGGTGGTAGCTAGAACGTAGATCCAATTTGGTGAAGTATTGAGCACCACTAAATTCATCCAAGAGGTCATCAATGACAGGAATTAGGGAATGTGTCTTTGATTGTGAGTTTGTTGAGGGCGCGGAAATTAGGACACATGCACCAAGTACCTTCTTTCTTGAGTACCATGACCACGGTGGAAGAATAGGGGCTAGTACTAGGACGGATAACACCGACTTCTAGTAATTCATGAACACTTTTCTCAATTTCATT
>JASDQU011442480.1:0-11517 GCA_032191745.1 Picea mariana | reverse complement strand
GCAACAGCTTCACCAAGCTCTCCTTGTCCATACCCTTGCTCAAATAACCCACATACAAGATGTTGATGCTTCAAATGACATCTCCCTCATGAGATCATAAGTTAGATGATATTGCAATGTCTCTCTTCCTATACTGTATGTTGCCTATGAGATCATAGGTTTCATACCTCCAATCTTTTCTTTCCCTTTCACCATGAGAAGGCCTCCTTATATAAGCTTGGAAAGACCCAACCACTTGAGAGATCTTTGGGATAAGTTGAGGATTTCTCTCCTTCAGTTGAGGATCTTCCCTAAGATCATGCCTTGACCAAGGATTCAAATCTAATTGCCTTCAGAGATTGAAGGGATCTGTTCCTGATTTTCCTCAACAAGTCAAAACTCGCTCAAAAAAGGCAGTGCTCCCCAAAAAGGGGCACCAGAGTGCTATAGCGCTCCCCTAAAAGGGTGCACAGAGCACCAGCGCTCCCCCAAAAGGGGCACCTGAGCGCTATAGCACTCCCCTAAAAGGGTGCACAGAGCACCAGCACTCCCTGTTAGTGTATAGGGGAGCGCTCCTCTCCAAAAATGTCTTTTGAGTGGATTTTCTAGTGGCAAAAGGTTTATAAACTTTGTTAACCCATTCATCTTCTTTCAAATCAGTTGTTTGAGGTGTTTCAAGTGTCCCTCCGATGTCGTTATAGGCACGACATAGACAGTATGGCAGTATGCTTTTTCTGACACTTGCGACACTTGTGACCAAAATGTGACACTTGCGATATTGATAATGATGACACTAGGCCATTGTCGTAATGAGTAATTTTGATGTGTAACAATTGTATCCTCCCAAACCCACAAACCCTCCTTTCCTCTTCACCATAAACCCACCAATTTTTCCCCTCCTGCCACTCCCCTCAAGATCCATAAATTAACCAGAGATGAAATGGTTGAATGTCAACTCAAGGGTCTTTTTTATAATTGTGATGACAAATATTTTCCCGGGCACAACTGTAAGGAACAAAAGATTTTTATGGTTGTGGCTAAGGATCTTTCTAAAGAAGATGTTGTTGTTCCACCTGTGGAGGAACTACCAGTGCCATCTGACCTCATCCCACCCTTTGACCCACCAAAAATTGACTAGGTGATCTCCTTTAATGCCCTCACTGGCTTCTCTGCTCCCCAAACTCTCAAATTAATTGGTTACATAAAAAATAGGAAAGTTGTCATCCTTGTGGATAGTGGTAGCACCCATAACTTTATTCATCGCCACATTTCCCAAGAATTCAATTGTTACATCCGTGTCGTCAATCATTTTCAAATCATGATTGCCAATGGTGGTTCCATGAAATGTGGGGGACGATGTGAAAATGTGCAACTCCAAATTGGTCAGTATCACTTGAAATCCCATGTGTTTGCTATAAACATGGGTGGTTGTGGCATTGTTCTTGGTGTCAAATGGTGATGCACTCTAGGCCCCATTCTCATGGATTTTAAGGACTTAACCATGCAATTCCAACAGGAGGGACAACAATATAACTTTCAAGACATCACAACAGGATCCCCTGAGATCATCAGTTCCCATCGCATGGAAAATATCCTCAAAAAAGGTCATTTAGGAATTATAGCCCAACTCCACTCCATTCATGATCTTGAGACACCTTTTGTGCATCCTGACCTCCAATCTATCCTCCCTCGCCACCAATTTGTTTTTACCAACCCCAAAGAGCTTCTCCCTTTTCCATGGAGTCCATGATTATTCCATCCCTCTGATCCTGCGCAGTCTTCCTCCCAATGTTCGACCTTATCGTCATCCCTTTGCCCAAAAGAATGAAATTGAGAAAAGTGTTCATGAATTACTAGAAGTCAGTGTTATCCGTCCTAGTACTAGCCCCTATTCTTCCCCTGTGGTCATGGTACTCAAGAAAGAAGGTACTTGGTGCATGTGTCCTAATTTCCGCACCCTCAAAAAACTCACAATCAAAGACACATTCCCCAATTCCTGTCATTGATGACCTCTTGGATGAATTTAGTGGTGCTCAATACTTCACCAAATTGGATCTATGTTCTAACTACCACCAGATCCGTATGAAAGAAGAAGACATTCCCAATACTGCATTTCGCACTCATGAGGGTCATTATGAATTCTCGGTAATGCCCTTTGGATTGTGTAATGCTCCTACCACTTTCCAAAGTCTTATGAATCATGTATTTCGTCCTTTTCTCCATCATTTTTTCTTAGTTTTCTTTGATGATATTCACATCTATAGTAAAACTTGGCCATCCTATCTCTCCCATGTGAATCAAGTTCTCCATCTACTCTCTAAGCACCAACTTTTCCTCAAACAATCTAAATGTGCCTTTGGTGCCTCAGAAGTGGAATACATGGGTCATATTGTCGGAAAGGATGGTGTTCAAGTGGATCCTAAGAAAATTGAATCTATGCAAGATTGGCCTCTCCCTAAAAATATTATGAACTTGCGTGGTTTTTTTGGTTTAACGAGCTATTATAGGAAGTTTGTTCGGAATTATGGAAATATTGCAACTCCTCTCACTTCCCTCCTTAAAAAGAATGCTTTCACTTGGAATTCAGTTGTGGATCATGCCTTCCAAGCCTTAAAATATGTTATGTGCTCGACCTTTGTCCTAACCCTCCCAGACTTCACAAAGACATTCATATTGGAATGTGATGCTTCCTGGAAAGGAATTGGAGTCATCCTCATGCAATATGGTCGGTCCTTGGCCTTCACTAGCAAACAACTTTCAAAGTGCCATTTGGCCCAATCCATTTATGAAAAGGAAATGTTAGCTATTCTACATGTTATGGATCTTTGGCGTTCTTATTTATTGGGTCAATGATTCCAAATCAAAACTTATCATCAGAGTCTCAAGTATTTCCTGGAACAACGAGTTTCATCCCCAACGCAACAAAAATGGGTGACCAAGATATTTGGCTATGATTATGAGATAATTTACAAGAAATGTAAGAAAAATGTAGTGGCCAATGCTCTTTCCCGGAAATGTGAAGAAGACAGGTCCCTTTTCTCCCTCTCCTTCATTGTACCAGATTGGCTCCAAGATGTTCGTCATGAATGGTTGCAAGACCCTAATATTTCTAGCCTGCTCCACCAATTGCAACACAATTCTTTAGTTTCTCTAGGGTACTCTTGGCATAATGATGAGCTTCACTACAAATGTCGTTTTTATTTATGCAAGCAATCCCAACTTAAATCCACATTGCTTTCTGAACTTCATGCCTCACCCACAACCAAGCATTTAGGGTTTACCAAAACCTATGAATGGGTCAAATGTTCTTTTTTCTGGGAGGGTATGAAATAGGGTGTCCACACCTTTGTGGTTGAATGTGAGGTATGTCAACGCAACAAGGCAGAAATTATCAAAGCTCTGGGAACACTCCAACCGCTTTCAATTCCCCCTACTATTTGGTGAGATATTTCTATGCATTTCATTGTAGGCTTACCTAAATCAGGCAATAAGTTAGTCATCATGGTGGTCGTAGATCGTCTCTCCAAATACGCTCATTTTTGTGCTCTTCAACACCCATTCACAGCCACCACAGTGGCTTAAATCTTCATGGATAATATCTTCAAGCTTCATGGCATGCCTAATTCTATTGTCTCTGACAGAGACCCCACTTTCACCAACAATTTTTGGCAAGAATTGTTCAAGCTACAGGGCACCCAATTGCATCTCAACACTGCCTATCACCCCTATATGGATGGCTAGACTTAAGTTCTCAACAAGTGTTTGGAAACATATTTGAGGTGTTTTGCATTTGAGAGGAAAAATCAGTGGGCTCAATGGTTACCCCTAGTTGAATGGTGGTACAACACATCAATTCTCTCCTGTATGCCAGGGGTCTCGAAGGTTCAAGAGGCTGACAAAAATATTACAGTCCGTGAGGGTATTCTTCGTGCCCTCAAAGACAATTTTGTCATGGCTCAAAATCACATGAAGCAACAAGCAGAACAAGGTCGTTTCGAACGTCATTTGGTTGAAGGGGACCAATTATTTCTTCGAATACAACCTTATAAGAATACTTCACTCAAATCTCAACATTGTCAGAAAATTGAGCACAAATTTTATGGTCCTTATACAGTGCTCAAGCATGTGGGATCGGTGGCGTATCAATTAGCTCTACCCAGTCAGTCGAAGCTCCTTCTTGGTTTTCATGTTTCTTGCTTAAAGAAGGTGATTGGAACTGTTATTCCCTATCGTAGGGATAACTAAGGAGATCATTCTCGAGGCCCACAGGTCCTATACATGGAATGTCGAGAACCAGATGACTTGAGCATGACCCCATAGGGCCCCTCTTTTCTTTAGTGCAACCCATCTATCAACAGCAGCAATATCCATCCCACCAACCTGGTCCTGAAGTAGCAGTAAGTCTTGCTCCATGAGGTAGTGATTATGAGTATCATGGGATTTTTCACTCTAATTATTGAAGTACTTGAATATGTTGCACTAAATTATCCTTCATTTCATAACATTTTCTTGGAAATAATGCTCTTTAACTTGTTCATACCTGGAAGGGTGACATGATGCCCTAGTAAGTTGATCTCCCTTTATGATGGGTTGCCACTGGGTGGGTCTATGAAAGGTCATCGTCCATTCCCTCCATACTTACCACTTTCCATTTTTACTCCTCTCATATACCCCTACCTTTGTTCGGGCATTGGGTTTGGCACACTAGGAAGGGTTGTACCTTGCCTTGTGGGAGGAAGACGCTAAAGGCCCAGAGGGTAAAAGTAGTTGGCAAGAGTTAAAATCCAAAATGAAACCTTTGAGTTGCTTCAGCCAGGGGTTCCCGAGAAAGCAGTAAAAGGATTCTTAGTAAGAAAAAGGAACCCGTAAGATAAATAAACACTCAAGGTATTAGTTGGTGTATTTGAGGTTTCATCATGAACCAACCTATTATGACCATGGTCATGTAGCGGTATGACACTACCATCTATCTGGTCACCAAACCAGGGTAGTGGCTCTTGGTGGCATAGACAAGATAAAGGGGGTCTCATCACGAGCCGACCTTCTCATCTTCATTAAATGCTTGTGGTTAACGTTGTCACCTCTGGTCACCAAGCCAAGACAATGTCCCTCAACTCTTCCATTGAAGCATAAAAGAAAAAGATAAAATGCAATAAAACTAAGAATAAAAGGCATTAAATGGGCTAGGAAAGAATGACATCTATGACAAGGTGCAACTCGCCCTCTACAAAGGCACCCACACGTAAGATATACATTTCCCTGTTATCATTACACCCCATGCCCAAACACTTACCCCAATCCACCTCACACACACTTACGTGACCTAGATTGGTTCTCACCTGGGAAACACCCCAAACTTAAGGAGGATTATTCCAATAGGACACCGTCAGACCTTATCCAAACCTGACTTGTTAAACTGCATAACGTCTTTGAGCATTTGTCTAGGTAAAGGGGGGGTTTGATGCACATGTTTGGGTAATTTGATTATTAGATGTGATTGACATTGCTATGATCCATGTGACTTATGAACCCCTCGAGAGTGTACTTGTTGTTGTTGTAGGACTTTGCCTGATGGACAGGTACATGTGGAGAAATTATTAGCTCGAACCTCCATGGGGATGAAATCTCACAGATGGATGTTGTGATCCCAACCAGGGGCAGAGAGACATCATAGACCTGCACCAGGAAGAAAGAAGGACGTTGCCTTCATAGATACTCTGGAAGACCTAGACCCAGGGGGATATTGCTCTTCCACCTGGACGTTGACCCTCAAGAGACCATGACATCATCATTATGACCCTCGACGTCATCTAGAGCTAGGGTTTGCATTGATGAGGGAAATTGTGTGCTTGTTGGCACGTGTGGCATCATCCAGGCCTTTGGAGGCCAAAATTTTTGCATATGAGGCCCAATGTTCCACCCTAGGAGCTCAACGTCACCCTAGAAGGGCATGACGTCACCCTTGGAGATGATTTCAGGGGTTAATTACTTTCATTTATGTAAAAACTGGATTTTTATGTAATTTGGCTAGGTCGACCTTTTTATGACTTAAAATTAATTAAAGGTCATTGATACTCTATAAATAGAGAGAAATTACTCTCATTTTTCATGATCACTCATCACACAAGTAGCGTGGTCTAAATGTGGCCCTCTTCAAGGGTTATTGGCTGAAATAACTATTGCACAACTTCTTTGAGAGGCAATTTTTGGTGTATTTTGGCTATTTCTCATTGTGGAATATCTTCAACTAAGGTTTGGCTTGATTATTCTTGGTGAAGTAAGTAGAGAATCTGCAATTTGTTTATGTAATGAATGCTTGTGGTAAATTTTGCTTGGTTCATGTTAAATATTATGAAATTGCTTGCTTAAACCCTAGGAGAGAAACACAAGTTACTTCTTTCTCTCTATAGTTTTCCACTTGTTTAAATTTCTGAAGTGCACCTTGTTTAAGAAGTAGCTACTATAGCCCTAAAGTGTTAGCTCTCTAATAGTGTTACTCTACTTGCCTATTGCATATGTTCTTTCAATAGTCTAAGGAAGGAAAAAATTGCTCGGGCCTAAGATCCCTTACTTTCTAGCAAATTTCTCTCTAGGATTTGGATGCTTGAGGCCTTGGGTTGATCCAGGTGGATACTGGTGGCCACCCACCTGTTCCAATTGGCTCCTCTTGTCAGTTTTTAGTACAACACGTTCTTCTGTACTTCTTTGTAATTGTGGGTTCTACACTTCTGAGGCTGTCTAAATCCCTACACATATTCCAGGTGGATATTGGTGGCCTCCCACCTAATCCAACTATCTTATTTTGTATGTTTTCATGTCAACACATCTTGTTGTACTTCCAGGGCCGTTTTGGGCCCCTAAACAATCTTCTTTTGGCTTGCCACATTCAAACTGTAAACAAAGTTAGAGTTTGAAGGCGTAATGCGTACTTCTGGAAAAAACCTTTCCAATGAGCTATCACGTGCCTAAAACGGAGATCATATGCAAAGGTTACGACCCCGGGAAGTTAATGTACTAACTTACCCAAATGGGGCCCACATGACTTTTGGCGTTTCATCTCCCAGGGTTAGATTTTTGGATACCTAGGGTTTTGGCATTCCTGTTTATCATAAAAAGGCCTTCAAAGCCTCATTGTAATTATCTTCTTGCGAATGAGCGTAGTCGTTGTTGAGGAAAAGTTATGAATTACCTTACTCAATCATTTTCAGATATTGCATGGCTAAGACAAGATAGTCGGGAATGTCACTCGGGGTTTATAGCCTCAAAATATTCTCTCAATCCGCAAGTATTAATTACAAGGACTGAGGTTGTTTTATAATTTAAATATGTTGCAATATAATATAAAATAAAATAAAACTTCTGGAATGTACATAGATTTTCTGATAAAGTAAACATGGAGAACAAAATTGAAAAGTAACCAAGTCACAAATACATATATATGAGATAGAATAACAATCTGATTTTATTTCATTATGAGATACCAAAAGTGTTTTTCTCTTTACAAAACCCCTGCGAGGGCATGGATCAAAGTCTGTTTTAGAGATCCTCGATGAACACCATACAAAAAGAACCCGACAGTAAAGTAAAATTGAAATTAATAATTTGGATCAACTTGCCACAAACTGCTACCATTTTGACTCTGCAAGACATCCTTTATCAGTCATGAAACTTAATTCACAAACATACAAGAAATCCAAACTATCAAGGATGAATCAACACCTCTAAAACAAGCGTCTGAAAAGTGTGGTTCAATCTTGAACCTTACTGTCTACAATAAGATCCTGCTGTCAAGAAGAGAATTAGGCTTTGAATAAACTCAAAAATGAATGAAAATTGAAACTATCTCAAGTAACTAAAGAGCAAACCTTAGTCTTGTTTTCTCCTTATATTCTCCCCTTTGTCTCTTCTTCTTATTGAACTTTTAGTCTTTCCAAATAAGTTTAAGTAGTTCAACTACTTTCTTTAGTTAAGTTGATTTAACTTAACAAATTAGTTTAGGAGAAATAGATAATAATAATAATATAGTTAAGGGTCTTAATTAATAATAACTAGGTAGGTGGGACCCTTTGTGACTCCCGTCATTTATTCCTTTTAAACCATGAAATATAACACACAAAATATAATCATTTTGAACATATGCCACCCTTGTAACTCCCTTGAATATCTTTTAAACTGGATATTTAAATATAAAAAATAATTTATATCATATCCAAAAAGAATATATATATCCAGATTATCCACATTATCCACAAAATATAAAAAAACATGGCTTGTTTTCCAAAAATGTTGAAAACCATTAAGCATTGTCCCCATCAACTGAAATCATATAAAACATAATTTAAAAACCATATTTGCCACTTTGTGAGGTAATTTTCCTCTTTTCACTGTTATTTCCCTTAGCCTTTTCTGAAGTAGCCCATGGTTGATTGGACCCTTGGGGCTGTATCTTGTTGATCACATGGGAACAATCATACTTTAAATGAAGGTGGAAAGACACAGATTTCAAGGAATCAGTGGAGGGAGAAGAAGGGGAGGCAATTTCTTTTCCCTTGTCTTGCATAGGTTGAGGAATATCAATTTTCAATCTCTTACTAGCGTGTGAAGACTGCACTGGTGAAACAACACATGAAATTTGGACAATAGGATTAATAGGTGGTGGTAAAGGAAATGACATAGTAGGCCAACCATGATGGTGAGAGATAGGCTGGTTGACGATCTCTTGCCAATCGTCATTTGAGGGGACTTAGGGCTGCAAAGACACATGTGGAGGAACGAGAATGCCGGGGATATTTGGAGGAGGCTGGAAAGGAGGTATTTTTTTTCAAGGGTGCATTATCCCGTGGAAAACCCAAATAAAGAACCCAACTTGGAACAACTGGTTCAATTCTTGCGGGTCAACGTCAAAATGGATAGAAAATCTAGGCCTTCTATGGCCTCGATTCCAATTTCCCCTGCCTCTATTATTTCGACCATTGCTGCCTCTACTGAAAAAGTTCATCCTGTAACAACAATTTGTCAGTAATGAAGCTCTTAATAAACCATACATGCCACTCTTCTTACATGAATAGAAAGTTGGCTCAAAAATTGACACGAGATACATGCAAATCCATCCATAACACACCATTCATTAATTGCCATGTGAACGGGGAATGATAGGGTTCATGGGAAATATGGAGGGAGTGTAGTTAGCGAAAAATGGTAGAATGATATGGAACAAATATACAAATATAGTTCAACAATTAACCAAACAATTTAACTGTGTATAAAAATATCAAGAATATCAGTCACCAACCCTTGTTATGTTATATTTCTTTCGCTTCCACATAGACTTTTCTTTTTAAATTTATTTCATAGAACATGGATGCGATAAGTGAAATCAGGATCATGGAGGGAATGCAATTAGATAAAGATGTTAGAATGATAGGGAAACAATATGGATACTGTTCAAGTGAAAAAAATCAAAACATGCTACCTTAGATGCAATCAAAATTTATCTCTGTCCATAATTTCGAAGTTTAACAAGTATTCTTTTTCTAAAACAATAATCCAAACTGATGCCTTCTTTGACAATTTGCTTGCTGGCCTCCAAATTATTTTACACAATAAACTATTTGATATGCCCAGAATTATTTAATCACAGTAACAATTGTAACCACATTATCATTATATGGCAATCATGACGAACAACATCATAATCGCTACAAGAATACAACAACAGTATTTGAGCCGCGATTCATAACATCAACCCCAATAATAATCCTTTAAATCTAACAGGGTCACACACAGTGTTCCCAAACAAAGTCATATCCATCATTAATTTAACCATTGTTTAATTCAATTTCTTCTAAATTTCTTCTAGGCATTATTACTCTATTCCAACTTCAGACATTTCGAACACATGTGCCCGCTTTTTCTTTAAAACAATCAACATAATGATTGAACCAAGAAAAAAAATCATTCATTATTTAGAACACAAGCTTCAATAGACTGTAACTTCGAATGAATAGGTGAGTACAAACTTCTTTCCACAATTGCCAAGAAAGAGACCAACTAAAATCATGCCCAAGTAATTGAGTAAGAACAATGCTCTCATCAACTCAAACTGGAGTAAACAACGCTTCCACTGTAATGTGTAGGGTTCAAGAAATGTCCATGACAGTAAGGGTAGAGACAGTGGGGTTGTTCAGCCAGAGGGTTTGGCAGTTGCATAGCAAGGAAATCTTACTTCACATAGTGCTTTTCATAGTATAACAAGAATTCACAACGTTGCTATTTACTTCATGAGCTTCCTATAGCAGACTGTAACTTCCAAAAAACAAGTGAACCCAACACTTCTTTCAACACAGCATAATGAGCGACCAAATAAAAACCTGTGCCCAACCAAAATGATATGAATAGTGCTGCCATAAAAACCAGGGTAAGCAATGTCAAGATATATGTATAATGTTCGCCATGCAATGATAGTGAGTCCATAAGAAGGGAGGCTAACAACTGAGGGTTTTTTCAAGACAAGGCACATAAGGTTTTAATCCTTTATCATAATAAACATAAACATTCACATGGTCGAAATATGGCACGAGTATACTAGCCACATAGATCACTAATATCAATCTATAGGTGAGGTATTCACAAAGCCCAAAGTTTAGGCAAACTGGGGTAACCCATTTCAATAGAGAGGCCAAACTTGAATACAGAACCATGGCAATGCGGGCTAAAGCACAACTTTTACTCAAAAATTCCCTGCGAACAATTATACACAGCAAGGACACAACGACCAACCTTT
Organism: Picea mariana; assembly: GCA_032191745.1. Taxonomy (NCBI): domain Eukaryota; kingdom Viridiplantae; phylum Streptophyta; class Pinopsida; order Pinales; family Pinaceae; genus Picea; species Picea mariana. The sequence continues at coordinate 755 of JASDQU011442480.1, read as the reverse complement.
TAATGCCAACAATATCAGAATAACCACCACAAGAAACCAAGGATGCAACCACAATACACAGTTCCAAAAACATCATAACAACTTTAGAATCAAACAGACCATGAGCAACCAGAGCCAACATTTGATTTAAGGGCAGAGCAATTCTCATGGATGGAAAAGTAAGAAAACATCATACCTGTAAAATATTGCGCAAGGAGAAAACCCAAGGTTGTATACTTCCTCCACAACTGGGCAAGGCAGAGCAACAACAACTAACAGATCCAAAAATGCAAGAATGACTAGGGTGACGGGCTCGAGGGGAAATTGAGTGACGTGCATTTACTGCACGTCGCTTCTTCCTTCAGATCCTCATTCAATTCTTAGTACGAGCCAAGCCCACTAACCAACTCACCATAACACTACATTCAAAACCATTAATACAACCGAATATCCAATCTTGCCATATTACACTTTGAAAAGTGCGTGATAGTCCAAAGTGTGCCACCCCTTGCCACTATCAAATTTCCTCAAATGACAACTTTCTAGGAACACAACCAAATTGCAACTCAACCAATGCGCATAATAATAGTAGAAAGGGTCGATATCACCCAAACTTTTGCCATGAACAATACACAATATCAAAATCAAAACTGGAGTATAATTCTTTCATCCAAAAGGCAACATAATCATATTTCATGAGAGATCATCAAAACCATTTAGCTCCATGTTTTAATGACCCAACCACCAAATATTACCATAAACATTTTAACCATGAT
>JASDQU011442478.1:0-12440 GCA_032191745.1 Picea mariana | reverse complement strand
CTATACATAACTATACATAGTTTTCCAACTGAGTGGTCAGTTTTTCTTTATTGTATGACAAATCATTTCGGAAGCAGCAATTAGGATAGATAACTACAATTCACACCTTTTTTCGTTCCATACTCCCATTTTGTCTCATCACACAGACTCTGTCTTTTACATGTTCATGATGATGTTGCTCCTTTTTCATGCACCTGCTATTCCTTTTTGATCGAAACAACTGTTGTTCCATTTTTCGCGTGCCCGTTGTTCCTTTTTTAACAGAACAACTGTTGTTCCTTTTCGCGCGCCTATTGTTCCTTTTTTTTTGAATGGAACAACTATTGTTCCTTTACGTGCGCCTGTTGTTCCATTTTTGAATGGAACAACTGCTATTCCTTTTCGTGCTCCTGTTGTTCCTTTTTCTGAACAGAACAACTGTTGTTCCTTTTTTTGAACAAAACACTTGTTGTTTCTTTTTTAACAGAACAACCACCATTCCCCTCCTTTATTATTGAAACGCTAGCCATTCCTCCGTAGTGTGGCTTTCATCAAATAATTTTCACCAGCACTATTTCTAATTGTCATTTCAACGATCTGTCATTATTTTTTGGATGCTCCTCACACCTTATCAAAAACAATTTGTGGAATAATATCTCCGAAATATCTTAAACCTCGTTCATAATCAATCGCCACCATAAGTTGTTTCTTTCCCCCATATATACACAAATATACCTGAATGATATTCTGCCCCTATATTATAAGGAGTCTTCAACACACTTTTACTTGGCATCTCTATACTTCCTTATATCATCCCTCACTCTTAAAGAGTAGATGAGCCTCCCTAAATAAACATATAAAAAAAAAACATATATGTATATATAATAAATTTTTCCCATAAAGAATGGGGGGTCTCATCATGAACCAACCTACCATGAACATAGGATACTAACGAAACTGACAATCCCACTATGGCTACCACATCAGGGCAATGGCCTTTGACACCTTTTGTCAAAGGACAAGAGGTCTCATCACGAGCTAGCTTGTTCACTTACGTTACAATCTAGTGAGTGGCATTATCATCATCTGGCTACCAAACTAGGATAATTTTCTTCTTGGGAAAGGACAATTCAAATATTTATTAAGGGAAGATTAAAACAAAAAAAATATGCAATAAAAATCTTTTTTTTTTCATAAAAGAATGGGGGGTCTCATCACGAGCCAACCTACCATGATCATAGGATACTAACAAAAGTGACATTCCCACTATGGCTACCACACTAGGGAAGTGGCTTTTGACACCTTTTTGTCAAAGGACAAGAGGTCTCATCACGAGCTGGCTTATTCACTTACGTTAAAATCTAGTGAGTGGCATTATCATCATCTGGCTACCAAACCAATATAATGGTCTTTTTTGAAAAAAAAAGATGATTTGCATGTTTATGAAGGATAAAGGCTCATCTATGGGTTAAAAGGCAACCCTGTTGAGGCTATGTATGCTTGCGGGCAGCAGTGGCGCTGCTTGTGGTATGCACGATTATCTCAAAAATACCAGGTTCCTCTGTGTCTATGGCTCTCCTTTACTCAAATAATGGGGCTATCATATCCAGTATGTTCAATCACTCGAGAAAGTAACAATAATATGCCATGTGGAATATTGAAAAAAAAAATATGAATGGAAATAATTTATTTTTTATTGATTTATCCATAAATTAATTTTTTTAACATAGGTGTTTTTGCATTTCAATTTCCACATATCAAACGGACTATCATTTAAATTATTTTTTTGGTTGCACGTGTTTTTTTGAAAATTATATATAATTAGCCCCATCGACAGTGACGACACAATCATTACCTCTCACCCGAAATTACCTGCACTCATTTCTCCCACCTGCATTGACGGTAGAGGACGACCTCTACATTAATGAGGGGAGTGGATGCCTGACACACTTTCCAATTAAATGTAATGATTGTAATAAATGAAAAACCCATGTCTTTATACATTTGTTGTCTCTGATATTTTCTATTTCTGGTAATTCTTTCTCCAAAGATGGTCTAACCAAATTTGCAAACAAGAACGACAGTCGTTCTTTAATTTTTTTTTCACAGAAAAATGGGTGGCAGAACTATGCACAGAGAACCGACATTACTCTGGGTTAGAAAATAGGAAAGATAAATCCTACATCACCTAGGGTGGACCGAATACTTCAACTGCTTGCAAGGGGATGACACAAATGTTACATTGGAATTCTTTCAAAACCTGCAAGGAGAAATCTCTACAGTGCAGGGTATACGAATACCAGTTACCCAAGAAATGAAAGCAGAGGTCACAGGCCTCTCTAACATAAGCATTTAATGAACAGGGAAATACACAAAGCTAAAGGAATTTGTGGAATCATTCACAAAACCTGGGGAGGAATTGGATAAAAAATAAAAGGGACTTAATCCCAGTACCCTCAGTGAACCATGGAAGGAACTGGAAGGGATAGTTCAGTGGTATTTCACTTTTGATGGGCGATACGATGTAATTTGACCTCACCATATTAAATTTCTGGCAACCTTGAAGCAACGGTTAATACTTAACCTTCCTTTATTTCTAGATATCGTATTACATGAAGTCGCTTTAAGGACACAAAAGTCCAAAGATCCGCTTACTGTTATTAGCCACCAAAAACTAGTTAAATTGATAGTGGATAAAGCACTGAGTCAAACTCAGTTGACTTGGGAGAATTTGACTGAGGCCAATAGACCTCCACAACTGGAGTAGGTGACTAGAACCCAAAGACAAATTCCATTGCCTCAAACTAAAGTTGAAGCAGACCCTGCTCAAATTACTGAGGCCCAGACCTCATAGACACAGGCAGTAAAAAAAATGAAAAAGAGAACAATGGCTAATCCTAGATCCCCCACTAGGACAAGGAAGAGAAGCAGACAAACTCGGGAAACTAGTGAAGCAATTCAGGATGCAACAGAGCACCCCGAAGAACTTCAGAATGTCATGGAACAACCTCTATAGGAAAATTTTCAAGAAATTGAACAAGTAGACCAGATAGCACAAAAGGGTGATCATGGAGACACCCAACCTACATTAAAGCACCTAAAAAAACACTTTTTGAGGAGCTATGAGATAGAAATAGATCAGGTTTTGGGGAACTTAGGAACCTCAACTAAGAGAGGTAAAAATAATATGGAAAAATACCTAGAACTAGGCTCCTCTTCAAAACCTACTGAAGACTTTCCTGACACTGAAATGTCCTTTCTAGATGACACAACACAAGAGGAATTTATTTTAGAAGAAAGAAACCCCCTTGAACAGATAGAGCACTTGGAAGGAACAGAAGAACAACCCTTTGCTAGCAGGAATGAAGAAGACCCTGAGAACCCTCAAAAACATAAATCAGTCAAAAGCCAGAAACAAATTAGGAAATTAAAGAAAGAGAATAAATTGTTGAAGAAAAAGGCTAAAAGGGATAAAGTATTAAAGTAGAAGGTAGGAAAACTCAAGGGGATTATTAAAGAATTGAGAAAACAGTTAGAACTAGCAGACAAAACTCACAGAAGAAAGAAAAACAAAAGGAGCAGAGTGCAAGGAAGAAACCCCCTTCCTAAGCAAGTAGCTAGTACAAATTCTATAAGAATATAGAGTGATCTTGAGGAACTAGTAGTAGAGGAAGAAACAACACAGTATGAAGATGTAATTCCTATAGAAACAGAAGAGATGGTTGATACTAAGATACAAACAGATACTATGGTTTTGGAGGAAATATCTCAACTCTTTGAGCAAGATGCCATTATTAAGAGACTGGAGGAAAAGTTAATACAGTCTCAACAAAATCTAATTCAAAATAGAGATGAACTAATGACTATAACAAAGAAGTCCCAGGAACAAAGCACTATTATGGATAGGTTGAAAGAAGAGCTTGCAGAAACCCAGCAAGCATTAATGCAATCCAGAGAAGAAATGACTTCACATCAAACATCCCAATCTCAGACACAAGATGCCATCATTGATAAGCTAAAAGAAGAATTCGGACAAGCCCAACAAGTATTGGCTCATCACCGATATGAAATGGTTACTAGGGTTGAGCATCAAAAGGTTGTTAAACAACTAAAAGATATGAAAACAACAGAAAGTGAGACTTATGTTGAGCTCACTAGAGCCCAACAGAAGGTAAACATAATGAAAACTCAGATGGAAAAATCTTTGGAGCAAATCAAAGACATCTATGATGTCTACTCTGATTCCCTCAGTTGCAGAGCCCCTGCCACTAATTATGCTTTATTCTTGTTGGAATGGTATCTATTGTTGAGAGTGAAGGCCATCAGAGAAGGAAAACCCATATCATTTACCACTGTAGCCGAATTTATTTCATGTTTCAAGGATCAGGAAGAGAAGGTACAATACCTTCTGTGTGAATTGTACTTCCACAATTTCATTTTGGAAGAGGAGAGAGCAGACAACCCTAGCCCCTTCATAGGGGATATACAATTCTAGGCATTCTTTTCCTTTACCAGGAACCAGGTCAATTGGGGTAAGATTCACAAACTCTTCATAAAGAGGGAAACTGGAATAGATCTTTGGATCAAAGGAGAGCCTCCAAAATCCTTCCCAGCCATCATCCAACACAAGACATTCATGAAAAGGAAAGGGGTCATGGACTCATTAGCTCCTATCCATTTACAGTTCATACGTTCAGGTATCACATACTTCAACGAATTTAAGGAAGAAGCTCTTGCTGCTTCTAAGGTAATATGGGATGCATCCTCTAATGAGGTTAAAAATAGAGATCCCTTTGGGTTTAGGAATTTCTTTGTAGAAACCTTCAGAGTAGAAAGGTATGCTAGATTACTCCAGAAAGAAGGGCCTGCTTGGATTGGATGTAGGTACAACTCCCCTCTTATTTGGTTTCCTCTAGAAAGTTACCAGAGGGATTATCAAATTAATAAAAAGAGACAGGAAGATGCTTTTGATGAAATCAAAAGAAGTAATGGTTTCAAAAGACCTGATGAACCAACTTTTCCTCCCTACAATATAAATGCTTTACATGAAAGATTCCATCTTACATGAGGACATGCAAGAAGGTAAGATGGGGGGTATGTTGGGTTACGAAAAAGTTATAAATATCTCCCTTTTGTCCACAGTTTATGATATCATTTTGATTGACTTTTCAAATAATTAGGGATAAATAGGAAAGAACATCATTAATATGTCTCTTAGAGTTGTTATTGAATTTTTATTAAATAGATTCTAAATTACGATTGGAATGGTTTGATTTTGCTACAGAATTGGATAAAATAGATGTCAAAGATAACCAAAGAGATTTGGGTATGCACGAGCTATTGGAAGTTGAAGAATTTTTAGGTGCAAAGCAGTTTTTGAGATAATCAATTCTCTATGATGTAACTTTATCATATTAAAGCAATCCTGAGGATCTTTCGATCCTCAAGATAGCTTGATTTACCCAGACTATTGTAATATATAAGAGGGTAATAGGTTCAAAAAACATATAGAAGAAATCGCATTTTAAGGGTTCGGAATAGAGAATTTCTCTGCACAAGCAGTTGTTGTAAATGTTTCACCAGTTATGGAATCAATGAAAGTTTTGAGTGTTTCTATCATCCCTGCGTTTTGATTTTCTCGTAGTAGTAATTTTGAAGACCGAGGGCCCAGTCTGAAGGAGCTACTGTCTCGTTTTGTAATTGTATTAGTTTGAAGTTTGATTTCTGTTTTGTGATTCAGAACTCTTTTAATTGCAGAAGTGTATCAATGAACTGATGATTGTTTGCAGAAGATAGGAATTTCCCTTAAGTATTCATGATTGTCGTTATGATTTCCATTTCTGAAGTTATCGCTTGACATTTCCTCACATTTTCATATGTGTTGTTCCTTTTCATTAGATTTACAATTGCTGGTCCTTTCGGTTAAAGTTACATTAGTTGTTCCTGTTAAATTTTAAATTAAAATAAAGTACCAAGGCAAGTGTTTCTCTTCCCTAGGCGCCTAAGCGGGAGAAATTGCCGAATGTGGGTCTTAGTCAAATTAATTTGTGAGATGCAAATTAAAAGATAAATTTATAATTAAAGTGAGGGTGAGTGAAGAGACACTAAATCTCAGCCATCCATCTAATCTAATCTCAGCTGTTAGATTAGAAAACTCCTCACCTTCCCTCATGAGGTTGATTAAGGCAAGTGGGTGCACCCATTCTTGGGTAAGTTGATGTAGCAACAGTCTTGTTGAGAGAGCAAGAGACTCTTGGTGAGATGCCAAGAGCAAGGGAGCTGAAGCATTCTTGTTGAGAGAACAAGAGAGAGCAAGAAAGAGGTCGAGTTGAAGAAAAGAGACAGCAACAACAATTTCTGGGAGCGTTGGCATGCATTCCAAGGTTGCCAAATAACATTGAGTGGCACAGAAATTGAATCTGAGCAGAGTTTTGGCACGAATTTCATGACAGTCCGTACAACATTAATTGTCGTACATTTGTATGAATTTCTAGTTCATAAATTGAGGAGCAAAGCTACAGGAATGTCCAGATAAGTTTGTGTAAATATTTGAAGATGAATATGCTGTAAAAGAATTTCTCAGAAGCTCATAAATAATACAAATCCCTCTCTCTCTGGTTTTCCCCTTGTGGGTTTTTCCAGGGTCGAAGTTAGACCAAAAATCTTTGTGTCTATATTTTCTACGTTTTTCATATTGCTGATATTTTATTTCTGCGTTGAAAACGATGTTCAAAATCCTCATGTTTCAGTTCTGAAATTTATTTTCTGTTAAGTTTTTTATATGCTGAAACACCAAGTTGTAGCATATGCTAAAACACCAGACTGTAGTATATGCTGAAACACCAGGCTGTAGTATATGCTGAAACACACTGCTGAGTCATATGTTGAAACACCGATGTGAGTATATGCTGAAACACGGTGCTGAGTCATATGTTGAAACACCGCTGTGAGTATATGATGAAACACTAGGCTGAGTATATGCTGAAACACCAGGCTGAGTATATGATGAAACACCAGGCTGTAACATATGATGAAATAGTGCTGAAACTGAGTTTGGCATTTAAATTTGACTGAAAAATTAGTGAGACTGAAACTGGGTTGGGATTTTGAAAAAATTAACAGTTCCTTTCAGTTAAAGTTACAATAGTTGTTCCTTTCAATTGAAGTTACGATAGTTGTTACTTTCGGTAAAAGTTACATTAGCCGTCCTTTTCGATTAGAATACAGTTGTTGTTTCTTTCGACGGATAGAATAATTCACTATTTCCTTTCTAGTAATTAGAATTCATGATTGATAAATTAATTATGCAAGTCCTTTCTTAGATTCGATTAATTATTTGTAGTTAAGTGAATTCAATAGATTAATTAGTTCCTTTTTACCGCATTTTAGTAAGTTGATTTCAATTCCATTAGTTCTCAGAATCTTTAGTGAACATTTGAGGAACTTAATTGTTGATGAACTCAATTTGGTTTAGCTACATGATTTTAGGCTACCTGCATAAAATTTGCTGATATTCTTGAGATAAAAGACAAATCTCCGAGTTGATAAACTAATGTTAAGCTAAGGTTGTTTTTAAGACATATTTAGAGCCCAACACCTTTCCAACGGTATAAATAAAATGCAAAAATGACCCCTGAGTCAAAAGTTATGACTATTTTACGAAAGTTCGTTTTCATATGCTCGGAGGAGTTTGAACTAACTCCTCTGACCTAATTATAGGAGTTTAAAATAACTCCTCCATCCTGATGGGATGAGTTATTACTAACTCCTCCGACTTGATCAAAAGCATCGATGGTAACTCCCCTGATTTTCATCAGAAGTCAAGTCATGAACTTTTTTGAGTGAAAGATGAAAGTTGAGTTATGATAATTCGTTGAATGATCATGTTGGTGTTTTCTCATCTCAACTCTCTGGGCAAATGGTTGTAACAAGTTCAAATTTTAGACCTCGCCTATATTTCATAGTCATGCATGCACTATGGAACTTACTAAAATCGAATCTTCAAGCATTGAACTTGGTCTCATATAATATAACTTAGTTTGAATGTTGTTTTGAACACGTTCATGAGAGGGAGGAAAAATTGAAATAATTAATAAATATTAAAAGGAGATTCCCCACTCTTACCTCATTTCTTGACTCATGATTTATTATAAAAAATGTTCCACAATTATTAAAAGGGGCGGTTCATGAGCTCCTTTCCTTCCTCCATGCTTTCCTGGCAAGTTATTTAACTTTAAACAAAGGGGAAAGGGTGTGGCTTGTCACACCCCTTGTCTCCACATGCCATAGTGTGAAAATTAAACATGGAAGAGGATTTTAGGTTGTATCCCCTCCACATTGATGCCTCCAAAACACACATCACAACCCAATAAACCTTAGAAAATGGTTCTATGACTATGACCACAAACGTTGGGCTTGATTAGTATTAAGTTATTCATTCCCATCACTAAGTTTGACTCCAAGTGCTCTGAGAAAGTGCACTGGAGTTAAGCCCAAGTCCTCCAAACAACTACGTTGGATTCAAGTCCAAGTCCTCTGAGCATGTGCACTTCATTTTTTTTTAAGTCCTCCGAGCATATGCGCTGGATTTGTTTCCAAGTCCTATGAGTAAGTGTGATAGAGTTAATTCCAAGTCCTCTAAGAAAGCACACTAGAGTTAAGTCCAAGTCCTCCGAGGATGTGCACTGAAGTTAAGTTTAAGTCCTTCAAGCATGTCCATTGGAGTTTTGTTTAAGTATATTGGTGTTTATTTTTTAGATCAAAGGAAGAAACGTGTAGGGGTACCTGGGCCATGGACCGTCCCCTCGACATCACACATATTTACTTACAACATTTCTACACCCACACATATCCTTATTTAATTTAAATTTTTTAAATTAAAATCTTTATTTAATTATTGTGTTTTTATAGGGTTTTAAATTTAAATAATTCAATTTAAATTAAATTAAATTTAAATTATTTAAATTTAAAAATATAAATTGAATAACACAAATCTTTCAAGTAGGGCAATTTTGCGTGGAGGTGTAACTAGAAAGATGTAGTCTTGCACCGATGGTGTTGGAGGAATTTAAAGACTAATAACTTGCTCATATGAAAATGGATTTGAGTTCCATTTCTTGCATTGCGCGGAGAATGGGGAGATGCTTTCAGAAAAATAACAACTTACGTCGTTCAAGCATTCTATCGAAGTCATGGGTGTCGAGGTTAACTAGGCTAGAAATATTTGTTGATCGTTTTGTAACTTTCATGCCTCAAAAATTGATTGTGCCAGTTGCGTTGGAATCATAATGGAGGGAATTATATGACTAGCCTATTTGCAGGAGGAAAACATCACTTTGACAGACACCGAAAAATTGTGCCCAAAGGCATTTTTTAATGAAAGTTTGGGTCTTGCGTTTTTTGGTGCTTCACCCACATTTAATTTCATCAATTTCTGGGTCATCTGTGATGTACAGGATCCTCATCCACCCATTAAGACTAGGTTTATGTGTTAATAGCACAAAGTTATAAATGTGCCAAAACCGCCAACTGATGTCTAGTGCATTTAGCATTGTCTAGGAGCTGAAAGGACCAAATTTCTCCCAAAGTGTGTTTCAGAACCAATGCAAGACATGTATGTGTTATGATTAATCCATCTAATTCTAGGCGAGGCTTCCACAATGAAGATTTAGTTGTAACGTCAAGAAAAAAAAAACAAACAAGCTAGTACCATGTGCGCAAAGAAAGCCACTAGGAACACTAAAACTTGATTATGACTATGATATGAAGAGAATCATGTGAGATAGGAAATTATTGACCAACTTTATAGATAGGAGTGGAGAGTTTAATCATTGGAAATATAAGGATACTGACTGATGAGTGTAGTGAGAAGGGATTTGAGCTGAGAGGGGAATGAGATAAGCCTCAAGGTGAGAGTGGCCACGCTGACCTGATCAACATTGCCAAGATGGAGAAGATCATCACCAATGTGCTTGATGAGAGGTCGACATCCTTCAACTAACGTTTTTCATATAAGATAGGAAAACTTATTAACAAGAAGTGCGTCGGGGATGAAGAGGCGAACTTTTTTGATAAGCAATGCAATGAAGTGAAAAGTAGGGACATTTCAAAAATGTGATGCAACAGTGTGAGTGGAAGGAATTTAGATGGTGAAAGGAGTGTGCACAGTGAAGATAATCATGTGACCAATATCAATGAGACATCATTGATCATGCGAACTTCCCTGACGATGAAGATGTGTGTCAGTGAGGTTTGGCAGAAGCGCAATAGCGTGTTAGACATGTTTAAAGGGAGGTGAATAGTGAACTGATGAAAACAACCAATGGCATGTCAATGCAAAGGTGGAAGAAGGATGCATGTGTAAGAACACTATGTATTAGCGTAAGAAGAGGGGACTCACTAAAGTGAAAATCATTGGGTATAAGTGATGTGAGGAGTAAGCAATAGTGGTAAAGCAAGGTAGGGTGAGGAGAACTTGGGCGTATCTATTTGCACAAGAGAGAGAGTGTAAGGGTTCTGATTGGAAGAAATAGGGGGGGGGAGGGATTTCTTGTCTTGGATAGAGGCTAAGACAAGAAAATTGGGAGGTTATTGTGGGGGAAAAACAACTTCTAAAGGGTCAAATTAAAAATACCTAGTGTTAGCACCAATATTGTTTTTATCTCCTGGCCATCATCCAGCATCTCCAAGGGTCAGTTTCAAGAGGAATCTTTATCATTTCTTATCTTTATTTTCATTTACAATTGTGTGCTGCAAACTTGAATGTGTGCTACAAACTTCACTGCGCGCTGCAAACTTAATTGCGTTACAAACTCAAATGTGTGTTGCAAACTCAAATGCACATTGCAAACTTCACTACACGCTGCAAAATCAACTACATGCTAGAAACTCAATTTCTCACTGCAAACTCGACTAGGCACTGAAGACTCGATTGTGCGCGAGTACATATCAAAATCATTATTTCATCATAAGTTTTAAATGTTGATCTGGGTTCTTTTGAATTTTTTTGTGAAAATAAATTATAATATTATTGAATTGCTGAACAAATATACGCTTTCCCTAGTTCTATCATTTGGGAGAAAATTTGAAATCATCACCTACAAGAAAGTTTGCAGTGAATCCTGAAGTTTCACTACAAACTCTAACAGCTTGATAAATTTGAGTTGTAGGAGGGCTACCACCTTCTGAGGAGGTTCAAATGTGTTCTTAGAGATAAATTAGACACCAAGGGACACTTTTGCCTAAGATTCAGCTCCACTAAATCTCCATGCAATGAGCTAGCTGCAGTTGCATTTATTATAAAAGACAGTTTCTAGGAATCAAGGAACTAGTTGGATTTTTTGTTTGCCACTGATCTAAAAATGAAGAAGACTTGAAATACTTGAAAATGATTGCAAGTGAATGTTATGTGTTTAAAGAAAAAGGATCAATTTGCAACACATATATTAAAGGATTACTTATGTAAAATACTCATAGACAGTAGCATAATCAATGAACTTAAGAACATAAACACAACAAATTGATAAAGGAGTTCACCCCTCTCTTGGGCTACATCTCCTGGTCCAGCTTCCAATGGATCATTATTATTAATTGCTCAAAGTGCTAAAAAAAATGTCTTACAATGCTCAAACTGACAAACCGACTACTCCAATGGCTTCAGAGCATCCAAAAACCCCTGTCTGGGCTCTTTAGGCACCTCAATCGGTCGAAAAACGAAGAAGTTAGGCCTCCTGGAAGTCTCCCCCTTCAAGCTTGTTGTCTCTGCATCTACAAATTGCACCCTTCCTGTTTGAACCTGGCTCACACGCATTTTAAAGCGTGAAAACCCAGCACCGGGCACAAACACACCAATGGTGCAAACCGTAGAATGGTTAAGGGTGTGCCAGCCCCTAACCGCCTAGGCACCTAGGCATATGGCAAGTCATGTGACCTCGCGCTTGACAAAAAAGTGGTTAAAAAGGTTACAACCGTTTGAAACTAACCCCCGCGCTCCACACATGGTAATATGGTTAAAGGAATACAACCAAAGGCTATGCGCCAAACTTTACAACCGCGCACATACAACTGTTGGGCCACAATGTATATAGCACGGGCATATACAATCAAAACAACCATGGGTCGGGGCTAAGCCCCGGCTCGACCTCCCGCAAATTACAGCATATGTTAATTGAAATGTATTAAATTACATACATATAACAAGAATCATGTGGCGGTACATTGGTCATCGGAGGTTTGTGAAGACTTTACATAGTGGGGGAGGTCTGGGGGTCAAACCCCGCGAACTCCCATAATTTTACATACAACCATAAACCAAACAATGAGTGACACGTGGTGCCCACGGATTGGGCCACGTGTCCTCACATCATTTTCCACCAAAGGACACATGTCACTTCCTGATTTGACAGCTGCCAACCAACAATTGCTTGCCACATCATCACCTGACACATCATCGTACGGTCTGT
>JASDQU011442476.1:0-22962 GCA_032191745.1 Picea mariana | reverse complement strand
ACATGTTGGAATGCAAGCCCATGAATACACCCATGGAAGCGAAGCTGAAGCTGCTGGTCGATACTTCGTCAGAATTGATTGATGCCACACTGTATAGACAGATTATTGGATCACTGATGTACATGACGAACACCAGACCAAACATTTGTTTTGCCATGAAGACCTTGAGTCAGTTTTTGGTAGAACCCAAACGTGTTCACCTAGTGGCTGCAAAACATGTGATGAGGTACCTTAAAGGCACAATAGATTATGGTCTCAGCTATGATGGAGACCATGATTTCACATTGAGTGGATATACTGATGCAGATTGGGCAGGAAGTATTTCTGACGGGAAAAGCACTTCAGGATGTTGTTTCAGTTTGGGATCAGCTATGATCTCGTGGAAGAGTAGGAAGCAATCTAGTATTTCTCTCAACACAACGTAAGCAGAATACATTGTTGCATGTTCTGCCAGCTGCGAAGCTATATGGCTTCGAAAGTTGCTGACCGGCCTATTTGACTTAGAGATGAGAGCAACCTTGATTCTATGTGACAACCAGCGCTGCATAGAGATGACAGAGAATCCTGTATTCCACGACAGGTCGAAGAACATAGAGATCCGTTATCATTACATCCGTGACATGGTACAGAGAGGAGCCTTAAAGCTCCAGTACATTAGCACGAATGAACAGGTTACTGACGTGTTGACCAAGCCCCTATCTCGTGTGAAGTTTGAGTACTTCCGAGATAAGCTTGGCATAGTCCGAAAGGACCTTCCTCGAAAGGGGGAGTAGTTGTTGTGTTCCTTGCTTCTGACCTAGTTGTTAGTCGTAAAGCAAGATGAGATGTTCCTTACTTCTGACCTAGTTGTCAGACGTAAAGCAAGATAAGATGTTCCTTGCTTTTGACCTAGTTGTCAGACGTAAAGCAAGATGAGATGTGTACCTTGCTTCCGACCTGATGGTTGTGATGTAAAGCAAGATGATATGATGAGACTAGCACTGAGCTTTCGACTGGATCGCCGTGACATAAAGCCAGTGTAGTATCCTGCTTCCGACCTGATGGTTGTGACATAAAGCAGGACGAGTATTTTGCTTCCAGCCTGAGTGCTGTGACGTAAAGCAACACATTGAGATGAGACAAGTACTGAGCTTCCAGCTTGACAGCTGTGACGTAAAGCCAATCTTGTATTATGATGAGCCAGCCTTATGCTGTGATGATGATGATGTATTAGTTTTTATACTAATACATATTGATGCAGATGATGATGGCATTCCTTGAGAATGACGATGCTGTCGATGAAGAAAACTTCCGATGATTTATAGATACGCCAGTCAGTGTTCCAAGACGATATTGATGATGTTGTCCTCTCACCCACTTGATGTTGTTGATGATGATGTCCTCTCTCTCTCACATGTTGCTACTGAAGAATACCCTTCTTGTTAAGGGGGAGTGTTGAAATAATGTCACTGCAAAGAGTATTCTTATTATTATTGATATATTATTCATAGGATCAATCCCCATTGTGGATTGATCATGTCAGTTATTGTAATAGGACCAAATCCCCTTTTACGGATTGATCAAAAGACAATTGTAATAGGCAGAATAAGAAGTCCGCCCCAGCAAATATTAAAGAGACCCAGAAATATAATAAAGGTGGGTTTACCCACCCAGTTGAGAAGTCGGCCCTACCAGTGAAGAGACACTTCACACGTGCCAGACTTGTATAAATAAAGAGGCTAGCGCCTCACTTCGACACACAACACACTTGCTCATTTTGAGAGACAAGTTTTGGATATGCTGGTTAGAGAAGAAGGAGAGAGAGTGGCACATATCTGGGAGAGGATCTTCTGCATTAGTTTAAGAGATCTCTTGGCATTGTATTGGCTATCTATATTAAGGAAGTTTTGTTGGGTTTTCTTCCCCTAGAGGATTTCCTAGGATAAATGTTGTGTCTCTTGTGATTGTGTATTTCTCAGTGATCTTGGATTATGCTATTGGTATCTAATGAAATGGAAACATCTATAATAATGGCTTAAACATTAACAACTTTAATCTGCACAAACACAAAATAATTGAAGTGGTTAGCTTACTTGTTGTATTTTAGCATTCTTTAAATTGTAAATCTTTTATCTAATGTATTTTTGATCAAGTTATTCTTTTGTAAACAATATTGTAATCTATTTGTAACGAACAACCCTTTAACTTAGTTGACCCCTTGCCCAATCTTAGGCACTAGTCTTAGTTTCCCTAGGAAAGGTCTTGCTTAACATACTAACCCTTGCATCTTGCATTGCTGCTTGTGCATCTTAGGTTAGAATCCCCCCAAGCCTTAACAAATTAAAACTAACTCCTAGAACTTAACTCTAAAACTAATCTAGAAACTAGGGACTACCCTCCTTGGCTTCCCTAGGAGTGAGCCTAGACGAAAGAGGTTCCGGTCAAAGTGACAGCGTGGGCTGTGAACCTAGGCATTCTGCCTCCAAGGACACACTAAGTGCACTGGACTTAACTCACGTTTGCAAGTGTGTATAAGGACGGCAACATCTTTGGCACCGTTGCCGGGGATAAGTCATTTATCCTTGGTCTTAACGACTTTAACTTGATTCTTTAAGAACTAAATAATGAAAATTTTAGGCCTTAAAATTCTTTGAACCTGTGATTGGTTAGCTTTGTGTGATTCCTATCTAAGTGGCGACTCCATTGAAAAAATCTAGTAGGTATACTACTAGGAGCACTTCACAAGGAGTGGTTTATTCTTTTCCGGAACCTGAGAAGGTTTATTGGAGAAGACTAAACCGCTTAGCTCCTAGGAGACTACTTGAAAGTCTTAGGGAAGAAGCACTCAACGATATCCAATTCTTGTTCCAAACTAATAATCAACCAACTGTTAATAATCCCACTAATAATCATAACGTAACAATGACTTCCTGTTTGAGTCCTTTGAACCTTGCAGCCATTCAGGGTCCCCCTCACGATGTTCCAGAGAAAGCCATTGACAAGCTGCCCATTTTTCATGGGAACAATGCTATAAGTGCCAAGTCCCATATCTCAAGTTTTGACAAGTGTTTATTGAAGTATTGTAAGGGTCATGATGAAGAAGATGTGAAGATGACCTTGTTTGTCTTTTCTTTAGAAGGAGATGTTGGTGAATGGTTTTCATATTTTCCTGCCAACAAGTTTGCTACCCTTAATTCAATATTGGATGAGTTTAGGAAAAGATGGGGTGACCAAAAGAATCATAGGTTTCAGCTGGGTGTTGTTACCACTAGTCACAAGAAAGAAAATGAGACTGTGTTAGAATTTAACACTAAGTTTAATAATGTGGTAAAGAGTCTTCATCAAGATGTTAAGCCTCCGGATGCTGCAATTTTGATTTATTATATAGAGGCTTTTGAGGGTGAAATGAAATATGCTTTAAGAGATAAGGATCCTCAAACTTTGCCTGCAGCACAGGAAACAACAATCAGGATTGAGTAGAATACGCTTGAAGCTAGGAGATCCAACATTCCCGGTTTCAATAGAGGTTCTTCTTCAAAGGTTAATGATGAAAACAAGAAGAAGGATGAGGGTCAAGGATCATCAAGTGATGGGAATAAAGAAATCAAAGAGTTGACTCAATTGATCAAGCAAATGGAAATAAGTCATGCCAATCAAATAAATGCTTTGCAGAAAGCGATCACTATGGAGAGGTCCCAAGTTAATAGACAACAACACAAGCCAAATGATAGGTGGCCAAGAAGACCTCCCCAAAATGATCAAAGACCACCAAATCCTTTTGAATCCACCAACTTGGTAGAACATCGCTCTATACCTTATTGTAAGCCTTGTGGTGAGTTTAATAAGGAATCGACTTGTTTAGTTTACCTTGAGGAGTGTGAAAATGAATATGGAAACCAAGGAAATGAACAAGTTAATATGTGTGATGAAAGATTCAATGGTGGCATATATGATTGGAATGATTTCAATGATTACGGGAGTAGTGGAATCTTTATGAATGGTAATATTGATAACGCTACAGAAAAGTATGGGCCCAAGCCCACTCCCCAACAAGTTGCAGAGATGGCTAAGTTTAGAGGCATTACATACCAAAGGGGTGGAAATAAAAGTCAAGATAAAAGTCAAACTAGTGCCCCCAAAGTGTCATCAACTCCTCTTAAGTCTAATATGCCCAACAATCCAAACTTAAACTTTGACTTAGGTGGTTGGTTGAGTAATGCAAAAGTGTTAGTGCCAGTATCGGAAATCATGAAGATTCCTTCACAGAAGGAAAAGCTATTTAAAGCCATTGAACAACCTCCTAAAAGTGTTGTTGAGAAACAATCAGCTTGGCTTACCAGGATGCACCAGTTATTCTACAAAATTGGGATAGGAAGAATGAAAATATTTTGCCTTTCTACCTTTCCTTACTTGTGAATGACAAAGTGTTACACAATTGCATGCTAGATTCAGGAGCAAGCTCAAATGTTATTACTAAGAAGGTGATGGAACAATTAAACTTAAGAATATCAAGACCTTACCATAACATTTGTGCCTTGGATAGTCAAACAATTGAAGTGCATGGATTGATTAAAGGTTTGCAAGTACACTTGGTGGTATTTCTGGATATCATGTTTGAAATGGATATTGTGGTAATTGATGTGTCAGATGTTTGGGGAATGTTATTGAACAGAAAAGCAGCAGCAAATTTAGGTGGTAGTTTACAAATGGATTTATCTTATGCTACTCTCCCTACCCTAGATGGAAATACTTTTAAGTCAAATAGGGAAGTGTATAGGAAGTATCATGTTGAAGATCCCAAGAATCCCAAGAATGAATTAATATGGACTAATGAAGGTCTTGGTAACTATGCCATCTTGTCTAATTCGATTGTGTCTTTTGAAGAAACAGTTCAAGATAATGAATTAGATAAGGTGTGCTACATGAACTTTGATGGTGTTTTTTCTAGAGCAAGAAAAGGTGTTGGTATTGTGCTTCAAGCTCCAAATGGCAAAGTGTTGAAATTTTCTTATAGATTGGAGTTTGATGCAACTAATAATGTGGCTGAGTATGAGGCTTTGCTCCTTGGTTTGGAACTTTGCAAAGATAGAGGTGTGAAATGTTTAAATATCAAAGGGGATTTAGACTTGGTCATACAACAGTTAAAGAACAAGTTTGCTTGCAATTCGAAAAGATTAAAAGGATATAGGAATGCAATTTTGGATTCACTAAATGATCTAGATGCTTCCAGCTTAATTGTTATTCCTAGAGAACAGAATTCAAAGGCAGACGAGCTTGCAGTAGCCGCTTCCACACTTCAACTTCCAGATGGTTTGATTGATGAGAATATTTCAGTGGAAGTGATTTTTGGCCCTCGGTTCCTAACAATACAGATCATTGGCAGGTTTTTGATGATGACAAACATATGATTAAATTTTTGACCCACATGCATGAATTTTCAGATTTGGACATCAGCATTAAAGAGGAGGGTTGTAATTATACAGGAAATGATAATGAATTGAAAACACCCCCTAGGCGAGTTGTGTCCTTGGAAAGGGACTTTGACAGACAAGATAGTCACAAACAAAAAGAAGAATTAAATAAAAAGCTACGTGACCACTTGGAAATTAACGTTGGAACAAGTGAAGAGCCTAGGATGGTAAAAATAGGCAAGACTACCCCTATAGAGGAAAGGATTCAAATTGTCGAGTTATTAAAAGAGTATAGGGATGTCTTGGCTTTCAGTTATGATGAGCTCAAAGTCTATAGGGAGGATGTGATTCAGCATGTGATTCCTCTCAAGGAAGAAACTAAGCCCTTTAGACAAAAGTTGAGACAGTTAAACCCCAAGTTAGCTCCTTTGGTCCAACAGGAGTGACAGAAAATGTTAGAGGCCGACATCATTGCTCAGACGAGACATTCTTCTTGGTGCTCAAACTTGATTGTTGCTAGGAAGAAGAATGGAAAGATCTGGATTTGTATTGACTTCAGGAATTTAAACATTGCTTGCACAAAAGACAATTATCCCCTACCCACGATGGAAACTTTGCTTCAACAGGTTACAGGTTCAGTAATGATTTCCATGCTTGATGGTTTCTCAGGTTATAATCAGATCAGACTTAAGTAGAAGATAGGCATAAACTACTTATACTACTCCATGGGTAACTTTTGAATATCTCAGGATGCCATTTGGTTTATCAAATGCTGGAGTTACTTTTCAGAGAGCTATGGATTATGCCTTCAGGGGGTTGATTGGTAAACTGATTGAAATATATCAAGATGATCTAATAGTTTTTTCTAAGGATGGTAAAACTCATATTAATCACCTTAGGCAAGTTTTGGACAAATGTAGAAAGTTTGGAATTTCTCTAAATCCTGCTAAGTCAATCTTTGGGGTGACTGAAGGTAAATTATTGGGCCACATAATCACTAAAGATGGGGTCAAGATAGACCCAGAGAGAGTTGAAGCCATCAGTAAGGTTCCTTTGCCCATGTCAAAGAAAGCACTCCAATCCTTCTTAGGACAAACCAATTTTGTCCATAGGTTCATTCCTAACTATGCTGAAATCCTGAAACCTATATATAAACTTCTTAAGAAGGATGTAAAATTTGAATGGAATGATGAAAGTAAACAGACTTTTGAACAGATTAAGACTGTCATATGTGAAGCTTCGGTCCTTATTAGTCCAAACTATGAGAAAGACTTTCAGATTTTCTCTTTTGCTTCTGAAAACACAATTGTTGGTGTGTTGCTTCAGAAAAATGATCAAGGCCATGATCAACCTATTGCATATATGAGTAGGGCCTTGCAAAATTCAGAATTAAAATATCCCATGTTTGAGAAGCAAGCTTATGCCTTAGTCAAATCACTCAAACATTTCAGAGTCTTCATCGGATATTCCAAGGTGATTGGTTATGTTCCTAATTCTGCAGTTAAAGATGTTTTATCTTAGGTGGAAGGATTAGGCTCAAGGGGTAGATGGATTGCTAAGATCCAAGAGTATGATTTGGAAATTAAACCAACAAAATTGCTTAAGGGTCAAGGCTTGGCTAAAATGTTGACAGAAAGTAATGAGAAAGCCTTGGATATGGTTAACCAAATCAATAATGAAGAATGGCATCCTAACTTATTGAAACTTGAACAAGTAGATTGGTATACAAACATCATCTTCCATCCTAAGAATCTAACTTGTCCAAGGCATCTAGTAGGACACAAGAAAAGGGCTTTGAGGTTAAAATCTTCTAAGTATGTCCTTACTAGAGATGGATTAGGATGGAAAAATCCTGATGGGGTTATCCTTAGATGTGTGGATGACGTTGAGTCAAAGAAAATAATGGATGAATTCCATGGAGGCTTTTGTGGTGGACACTTTGCTGCTAAAACTACTACCCACAAAATCCTCAGAGAAGGATATTATTGGGCCACTATATTTTCAGATGTGCATCAATTTGTTCGGAAATGTGAGCCATGTCAGCTTTTCACAGGAAAGCAGAAATTAGCAGCACTCCCTTTGCAACCAGTAGTAGTTGAAGCACCTTTTCAGCAGTGGGGTTTGGACTTCATCGAGAAATTTATTGATAATTCAAGTAATGGTTATTCATGGGTTCTCACGACTACAGATTACTTTACAAAATGGGTTGAAGCCATTCCTACAAAGTCAGCAACTGAAAAGGTAGTGATGGATTTCCTTGAAGACAGAATCATAACTAGATTTGGGGTCCCATTAAAGATAGTTATAGATAATGCCAAGGCCTTTTGTTCAGCCGAGATATCATCTTTTTGCTTCAAATATGGTATTATCTTATCACATGCATCGGATTACTATCCCCAAGGAAATGGTCAAGCTGAATCAATTAATAAAAACTTAATGACCATTGTTAAGAAAATCGTTGGTGAAATTAAGAAATCTTGGGATAGTAAAATCAAACATGCATTATGGGCCGACAGAATAACAAAGAAAGCAACTACTGGAAAGAGTCCTTTTGAGTTAGTGTATGGATTGGAGGCTAGGTTTCTAGTGCATATTAGACCTCCTACTTACGAGTCAGTTGAGGATGTTTCCATAGAGCAGGATGCAGTTAAGAACAGGGTCAATCAGATCATTGAGTTAGATGAAATCAGACGAAAGGCTTATGATCAGAATTGCAGAAATCAAAGTAAGGTAAAGAAAGCTTTCGACAGGTCAGCCAGACACAGGGATTTCATGGTTGGTGATACAGTTTTGTTATGGGATAAAGGCAGAGAGAAATCGGGAAAACACAACAAATTTGACAGTTTATGGTTGGGGCCATATTTGATCAGAGAAATAGCAGGGTCAAATTCTTTTCATCTCAACCATTTGGATGGCGAGCCCATCAACATTCCGAGGAATGGGCAACAGCTCAAACTTTTCTTCAGATGAGGGGCAACTTGGTGTCCAAAGGGACACCCTCTGTAACGTATCTCTAACCCTTTTCCTTGTATCTTAATTTTGTATTATTTCATTCATTATGTAAATATGTACTTAGAAATTCTTTTGTATCATATGTTTCATTTGTTGTAAAATAATGATGTTGTACTTTAGTTATTTTATTATGTAAATGTTGTATATAGCATTCGTTTATTTAATCATGTATATATGTATTCTTATGTTGGTTATTGGTGAGCACTCTGTTGTAGGTGTTGGATTCTCGTATGCTCTCTGTCTCGAGTGAGAAGATCAAACACACGTCCCCATGTGGAGCCAGATGTTGACCGCCTCTCCAACACAGGTGGTAAACTCCATGTGCCATGAAGAGATGCATCATCAGATGCAAATTTGTTGAAGATTTTGGTTCTACAGGGCATGTTTGGCCCCATAACTTCTTTTCGTAATTGGAATTTCCGCACCCTTGCATGGGTTAATAATGTAATAGGTCTCCATGAGTCATGTCTAGATCAGTTACCTTGGGATCAGTTCACTGGGAGAGTTTCTTTCACCGAGGGTTTTTTATCCTCAAGTTATCAATTGGGCTTTTCAACCATATTGATTTCCCTTGACTTTTTCCCTCACACTTGCAATAATTCCTCCAAAGTGGTGAACGACGTTCTAATGGGTTTATCTTTTGGTAACTATTATAGGGAATCATTGTAAATGACCATGCAAGACATCTTAGAAAGTTTCGCAAAATTTTGTCGAGTCTAGTATAGTTTTTTTTAATTAATTAAATTTCCCTAAGTTTGGAGGTTTAATTATTTAATTAATTAATTATTTTTGAGCAATAATTGTAAAAACTAGGTCCTTGGACTTTTGATATGGGTATTTGTACTCAAAAGAAATGGAATAGCACCCCCTACATCCATAGACCAAGTTTCAGCTCAGTTGGACAACTTTTGCTATGGGTTTGTCCACCCGGAGTGTGAGTCAGTGAAAAACAACAATTTTAATTGCTAAAGTCCAAACATGGCAAAATTGTAAAATTGTAATAATGAGTTAGAAGGATGTAAAATGGTGAAATAAGGAGACTCCCTAAGCATAACCTAACCACCCAAACTTGTTTCAACCCTTTAAACACCCTTACCCCCTCACCACACTCAAAAGTTACGCCCCCCTAGGGGGATTAACGCTTTTCCTTAGTAAATTAATTTTGTGACTTGAGTGGGGCCCCCTCTCATGTGCTTTCCCTCCCTCTAACCTCCACATCACCTCTTAAGGTGATCCCACTCCCCTTTCCTCATCATTTCACATCCATTCTTTGTCTTTCCCCCATGTGGTGCGCCCTCCAAGAGGAGTTACGCCCCCCTCCATCTAGAAACTCCACAAATAATTTAAAAAAAAATTATTTGAGACTTCTCACCTTCCTTGGCATCAATCCCAAGGCCTCCCACACCTCTTTGTTCGATTCCAACACCTCCCACATTTTTCTACACCCTAGATCTAGCTTTCAAACCCTAGATGGTGCGCCCTAGCCTTGAGATCTACTCTATTGCTTGGTGGTGGACACTTGGCATTGATCCAAGAAAGGTAGGTTTGCCTCTCCAAGTATAAATAGATCCTTCTCCTCACTCCCAGCTCACCATATCTTGAGCTATTGTTATGCTACTTGATTTTCCACTCTCTCTCTCTCTATTCCATCCATTTTCATTCTTCTTCTCTTAGGGTTTTGGAGCAAGTATTTCTCCAAGATCCCATTTCTTGATGCAATAATAAAAGAAGCTTTGGAGGATTTTGGGAAGATCTAAAAGTATTTGTGTTCTTACAAACATATGAGGTAAAATCGTTTTAATTTTATATAATGGATGCATGAATGGATCTTGGGTAAAGTATTTTATTTAAGTAGATCTTGCAAAGAGTAGTCTTGTGAATCTATATATGTGGTTAGCTAGATAGGGTGCAAGTATTTCACTTTATTAGATTAACCCTCCGTATTATCCATTGTATGCATGCTATTGTGTGAGTTTTTGTAGGTTGGACTTCAAGGGTTTCATTAGAGTGCCTCTTGGAAGAGTCTCCCTTTGAGATTCTCATACACTCCAAACAATCTTCTTCTATTGCTCTTCTTCTCATTATTTCTTTGCAATCCATATTTCAGCTAGCATAATAGAGTTTTTTGGTCATCATAATCTAAAATTTTCACTAAAATTTTTCAAGAAAAATTTTGCCCTAAAAAAGCAAGGTTTTTCTTCACTTGTATAGTTGTGTGTGTCATTTCCAGCAAGCATAGTTTGTTGGTTTTTGTAGGTTCAAATCTGGTTGAGAGGGGTTTTGGCTACCCAAAGGCATCCACACAACAATCAAAGACCCCCCAAGGGATTGGTAGCTATTTCTCAACCTTCCTCCAATTTCTAAGTGTTTTTCATCATTTCTTCTTCTTCTTGCTTGCTTGTAGTGGCTCATAGTTGTGGGAGAAGGAGTGGTACGGCCTCCTCCCACGTGTGAGCCTTGGGTAATTAGGGTTTGATCTAGATCTTGCTTTGTTTTGCCTCTTTCTTGCTAGGACGTGAGGGTTTGTGAGATAAAAGGGTATCTCCCAAACTCTAGGACGTGGGGTAGGGTTTGCTTGCTTGCTTCTTGGTTTGCTTGTTCACCTTTTTCCTTTGGCTTGCTTCTTGCTTGTATCTTGTTTTGCTTTTCTCTCTCTTGCTACCTCTTCCTTGCTTGCTTGTTTCTTCATTTTCTCAATAATTTTTAATTAAGCAAGCTAATCTAATTGCCTACCTATTTGGGAGAGGAATACCCCAAAAGGTTAGGTTAGGGTTTTGACATGTGGTTAAAGATCTAAGTGCTTTAAAGTTATAATATACTAGATCTAGATCTAATACACTCAATAATTCTCTAGCTTAAGCCTATTGGGCACCTAAATCAACTTAATTAGATCTTATGCATGTTTAGTTCACTAAATGTTTATCTTTATGTTCCATGCTTAGATCTATAATGTTTAAATGCTTCAATAAGTAGATGGTGTTCTTTTTCATTGCATAGATCTTTTGATGCCATATGCTTTAAGTAGCTTCTTTCTTTTAAGTTGATAAGTAGGCACATCTAAATCTTTTTCTCCTTCACACTAAATGCTATTATCTAAATGTTATTGAAATGATATAAGTGTGATTGTATATCTTCTATTGGGTGGCAAGTTGTTCTTGCCTTTGTTATTCTTTCAAGCTATCTAATTGTGCAATCTAGTGACATATGCATGTGTTAATGCTCTTAATCTCATAACTAAATCAATACATCTTTAAGGCTGAAGTGAGTTTCAGCCAAGTCACTAAATCACTATTTACAAGTGTCATAAAACTCTTAAAACACTCCTAAAAACCTACCTAACTTATATATAAACTTAATAGACTCTTTACGGTACCTTAGACCACCATCTTCACCATCTAAAACGGGACTTGAGGAAAACAACGGAGGGTGTAGGCAGGGGACTGTCTCACGACACACAGGATGTGTCCTCTCCGGAAAGTACTCTTGTTTTTGGCTGACCTGTGAAGCTAGGGTGGCAACGCTTATTGAGCATCCAACAATTATTTGGCAATAGGAGGAGGAGGCTTTGGTGAAAGCTTAATAAAATTTGATAACCTTAAGAAAGCTTAATAACTCAATCCTGAATCTAAATTTCTAAATACTTGTGGGTTTAATAATTAAGAGTGGTCGATCTTCATCCTTGATACTTGTGCTTAAATTTATGAATCTTCTTTTAATATATTGATGATGATGATCCTAATGCTTTGATGATAATGTTATATGATGCTTTAATCTACACAAACACAAAATAATTGAAGTGGTTAGCTTACTTGTTGTATTTTAACATTCTTTAAATTGTAAATCTTGTATCTAATGTAATTTTGATCAAGTTATTCTTTTGTAAACAATATTGTAATCTATTTGTAACGAACAACCCTTTAACTTAGTTGACCCCTTGCCCAATCTTAGGCACTAGTCTTAGTTGCCCTAGGAATGGTCTTGCTTAACATACTAACCCTTGCATCTTGCATTGTTGCTTGTGCATCTTAGGCTAGAATCCCCCCAAGCCTTAACGAATTAAAACTAACTCCTAGAACTTAACTCTAAAACTAATCTAGAAACTAGGGACTACCCCCCTTGGCTTCCCTAGGAGTGAGCCTAGACAGAAGAGGTTCCAGTCAAAGAGACAGCGTGGGCTGTGAACCTAGGCATTATGCCTCCAAGGACACACTAAGTGAGCCGGACTTAGCTTACGTTTGCAAGTGTGTATAAGGACGGCAACACCCCCCAGGTATGGACAAGTTAAAAGGAATAATTTCCAAGCAACGCCATGAAACAAAAGAGAATTCAATGCACATATTCAAATGTTTTGAGAATCAGAGTGACACATACCATGATACCCGGACTCATTACCTCATGGAGCAAGACCCACCGCTACTTCAGAACCAGGTCGATGGGATGGATGATGATGCTATTGCTGATAGATAGGAGGCGCTGAAGAAAAGATGGGCCCTCCAGGGCCAAGCTCAAGTCATATGGATCTCGGTACTCTATGTCTAGGACTTGTGGGCCTCGAAACATAATCTCCTTAGTTATCCCTAGGATAGGGGATAACAAAGACCATGCACAACATCCAAGAGGCTACCACAATAGAAGACATAAGCAGAAACAATCCAAGAATATATGCAGCCTTAGAAGATCGACAAATGGAATACCAATCCAATATGATCGAAGTGGAATGTAAGATCATTAATCAGCATGTTGCTATTTTAATTGATTCAGGAGCAAGACATTGTTACATTGATCCTAAAATAGTAGACAGATTACATTTGGACAAAAGTAAACTTGAAAAGTCGAGTTTGGTTCAGCTAGACACTGGAACCAAAAGAAGGATCAATGAGATGGTCAGAGGTTGTCCAATAAGTCTTAATGGAGTGAGTATTAATGTTGACCTAAACATCATACCATTGGGATCTTATGACAACCAAATTGGAATGGATTGGTTGGACAGGCATCAAGTTGTCCTAGATTTTCATAAGAAGACATTTACATGTATTAATGAAAAAGGAAAACAGAGCACTGTGAAAAGAATTCCAAGACCCATTTCTATAAGGGATATTCCAGGCTTACAGCTGAAGAGATGTTTCAGGAAAGGATGTCAATTGTATGCAACTCATGTGGAGGAGCCAAAAATGACAAATGGGCCAAACCTTGAAGATTTTTCAGTATTGCTAGAATTTGAAGATGTGTTCCAAAAAATATTAGGATTGCCACCAAAGAGGGAAATGTATTTCTCTATTGATTTAGTACCAAGAGCTGCCCCAATATCAAAAACTTCTTACAGAATGAGTACACCAGAATTAAAATAATTACAAATGCAGCTAGAAGAATTGTTGAAGAAAGGGTACATACGCCCAAGTGTTTCACCTTGGGGAGCACCAGTACTCTTTGTCAAAAATAAGGATAAAATATTGAAGTTGTGTATTGACTTTAGACAACTGAATATAGACACTATGAAGAACAAATACCCTCTACCCAAAATTGATGACCTTTTTGATCAACTAATAGGAGCAAAGATATTTTCAAAAATAGACTTGAAATCAGGCTACCACCAGGTAAGAATCAAGGAATAAGACATCAATAAGACAGCTTTTAGAACTAGGTATGGACATTATGAATTTGTAGTGGTGCCATTTGGACTGACCAATGCACCAGTTGTCTTTATGTGCTTAATGAATGGCATATTTAGAAATTATCTGGATAAGTTTGTCATTTTGTTCTTAGATGACATACTTGTTTATTCTAAGTCTGAGGAAAACCATGATCATCACTTGAGGTTGGTGTTGCAAGCACTAAGGGAACATCGATTGTATGCCAAACTAAGCAAGTGTTCTTTTTACCAAGAACAGATCCATTATTTGCGGCACATTATTTCAGAAGAAGGTATAACAATAGACCCAGAAAAGATTGAAGCCATTAGAGGATGGTCAGCGCCCAAGAATGTTTTAGAAGTTAGAACTTTCATGGGATTAGTTAGATACTACAGGAGATTTATAAAAGGATTCTCTAAGATTGTTCATCCCATCACTTCTTTACAAAAGAAGGAAATCAAATTTGAATGGACATCAAAGTGTGAAGAGAACTTTAGAACTTTAATATGCTGAAAGAATTACTTACTAGTGCACCTATTTTAAAAATTGTTGACTCAAATGAGAATTTTGTGGTATGTAAAGATGCATGCAACGAAGGACTTGGTGGAGTCCTCACTCAAAATGGATATGTCATTAGTTATGAGTCCAAAAAGCTTAAAGAACATGAGAGGAATTATGCCACACATGATTTGGAACTTGCTTTCATAGTTCATGCATTGAAGATGTGGAGGCGTTATCTCATGGGAAAGAGATTTGAACTAAGAATAGACCATAGTGGTCTGAAATCTCTGTTTGAACAACCAACTTTGAATGTAAGGCAGACAAGATGGTTGATATTTTTAAGTGAGTATGAATTTGACATCAAGCATATCAAGAGAAAAGAAAACAAAGTTGGTGATGCACTAAGCAAAAGGATACATCTCATGCATGCTACAACCATTTGTATGCATCAGTCAAATTTGAAGAGCAGAATTTTAGATTTTGTTGTTATAGATCAGCATTACCTACAGGTAAAAGTAAGTTTAAAGCAGGAAAATGTACAGCAAAAAATTAAAGAGTATGAGATTAAAGATGGATTACTTATGCATAAGAATAGAGTTTATGTTCCTAGTTCCTGAGAAATTAGGAATTTGGTATTAAAAACATGCATAATGTTCCATATGTCAGAGATCCTGGTTACCAGAAAACAATTACAACAGTAAGAAGCCAATTCTTTTGGCATGCAATGAAGAAGGATATTGTTGATTACATTACTAGATGTATGGAATTTCAAAGAGTGAAAGTTGAGCATAGACACCCAGCGGATTTGCTACAGCCATTGCCAATTCCAAAGAAAAAATGGAAGTGGTAACCATTGATTTTATAACTAAGTTTCTCAGGACAACGAGGCAACATGATTCAATAATGGTAGTGGTTGATAGATTGACAAAGCATGCTCATTTTGTTCTTGTAAAGATGACTCATACAACAACTAATATTGCAGAAATTTACATGAGGGAGATTGCTAGGTTGCATGGGATACCGAAGGCAATTGTCTCGGACAGAGATACTAAGTTTACTTCAAATTTTTGGAGGGGATTATTTAAAGGATTTGGTACAAACCTGAACTTAAGCACAACACACCATCCACAGTTAGATGGGCAGACTGAGAGAGTCAACCAAGTGATTGAAAACATGTTGAGAATGCATGTGATGAATAAGCCATCTAAATGGAAAGATTACTTGCATTTGGTTGAGTTTGCCTATAATAATGGATATCAAGATTCATGGAAAATGAGCTCATTCGAAGCTTTGTATGGTAGAAAATGCAATACCCCAGTGAGTTGGGATAACCTAGCTGATAGAGTAGTACTTGGGCTTGAATTGCTAAAGGATATGGAAGACCAGATGGTTAAAATTAAGCAGAATTTGAAGGTAGCATAAGATAGACAGAAGTGTTAGATTTTCCCTTGCTTATAGAGCAATAGAGTTCTTTAACTTAGTTAACATTAACAATTATACCATGGTAGCAGAATAAATAGTAGACAAAGTACACAATAGATTTATCTTGGGAAAACCCTAAATGGGGTAAAAACCCAGCAACCTTTCTTAGATGAATTCATTTCACAAAGTCCAACCATTCACTAGCTCCGTAGAGCTTACAAACAAGAATCAAAACCTAGCACAAGGCTAGCGCCTAACAGTAGCTCCACCACTGCAGTAGCACCATACAGAGGTAACACACCCTCTAGGAGAGATAGTGCACAAGAGAGAGAGATCACCACCAAAATAGCTCCAAGACTAGGCTACTGCGTCACCCTTCCTTCCTCAGACTTGTGCACCTTTTACCTCAGTGGGTGAGAGTGTGTTGCGTCTCCAAATGAGCCGAGACGTCTCCTATTTATAATCTTCCAGTCACTTATGCCTGCGCCGACTTCTCATCTGGGAGTCTTAATTAACTTAATTAATTCTTGGGTGAGCCTTTAATTAATTCCTGGGTGAGACGACTTCTCTTCTAGAAACTTCTTGTTGTTTTAATGGTCTTCCTGGACTTCTGGAATCTTCCCGCATGTAAGATAGGTTTACATCGGAGGAAAGGTTCCTCCCGTAGCTACCAAACATCAACACTCCCTCTTAGCTAGGGAGGTATCTTTCATGATGTCTTCATCTAGTAGTCCACTGACTACTATGCAATCTGACGGAAGCGTGGACTCTGTTAGATGGAGGGAGACGATTATATATTTCCAAAAGAAGAGCATGCATTCATACATAAAGCAAGGATTAGGAGGGACCTAATCCTATGATCCATTGAAGATGATGAAGTATATATCCATGGTAACAGCCATGAAAAGCAGTACGTGTTTAGTTTGACTTTAGAAGAAGCCTTCTTCGAAAAGAAGCTTAAAAGTATCCCTGATTGTCCATCCACATCCATGATCCTATGATGAAAGGAAGAATTTGGAATCTTCGGGGCATGGAATCTATAGAAAACTCCATGCACCCAAGAGCTAAAGAGAAAGAAAAGCTAGAACAACCAGTCATTGTATCAAGAATCACAAGACTACCAGTTTGACCTGAACTCACTAAAAGCAATCAAGCAGAGGAACTGAAAGTTGTGATGAAGAACAGTGTATGGAAGACTTATGAATGAAAGCATTGCGAGATCTAGAACTAGAGGTTCTCCCAGATGGAGGGAGAAGACTATGATGATTGCTTGTTCCAGTAAACCAGACATACCTCTACATGAGTCATTATATCGTCCGCAATATCCATGGATTGGAGTTTACATCAGATGAATGCAAAGACTGTTCTCCAGAATAATTTAACAAAGAGCGTATGTAGAGCAACTTCAAAGCTTTGAGGTATACCAAAAAGAGACCCTTGTATGCAAATGGAAGAAGATTTTGTATGGATTCAAACAACTTGGTGCAAAGCCTCTCATGCACAACAGAAGCGTGGTGAAAACCTTCTATGATAAAAATCAGAATGGTTACTCAGAAGTCCAGGACGATGGATTGCTAATCCATGACAAACTCTCATGATGACAGAAGAGGTGCCACATGGATATGTTCCAGTATGAGCCTTGCCACGAATTTATGAGCTAGCAAGAAACAAAAGAGTTGAATCCAACTATGATATACTATAATGATCAGAGCTATATGAAGCCTTCAAAAAACCAGTGTTCCAGAAAGATTGAAGTACATTGAGATCAAGCATTACATTCTCCGTGATGAAGTCTAGAAAAGAGAAAGTGGTTCTCCAATATATATCTCCACAGATGAGCAGATAAGCAAACATTTTGGTAAAGCCTCTGTCCAAGATGAAAGAGTTTTGCATACTCAAGCTGGAGCTCGTGGAGACGACTTCCTTATTGAAAAAAGAAGAGATGTTTCCCAGGTTGGGAGGGAGCACTGATGTGTTATTGATTTATGGACAGTCATTTTTCAAGTTCGAAAAATAGTCCAAGATGAGCAGTTCCTTTCCAGTTCGAAAAGTGGTTTAAGATTTATGACGGACATGCATTTTCCAGTTCGAAAATGGTCCAGATCGAATGGTCATTTTCCTAATGAAAATGGTTCGATGGATTGTTGATGTACCATAGACAGCGATTCCCCTTGTGGCCAGTGTGGGGGAATGGTCTAGGACAGTCTTTCTTCTTGACGGTCACTCTCAGTAGTGGTCAAGAAGACTGGTCTGCCTCGTCGAACAGTCATTCTTTCGAAGCTCACGGTTCTGAGCAGTTTCGAAGAATGGTCCATTTTGGAGGTTGGTGCAGGACAGTCATTTCCTTAGGAAATGATCCGGACAATCATTCCCTAGCGCAGATTCATTCTCTCCAAGTTGCACTTTGTTTAGTGCCGACGAAATGGCCTAGATAGGTGAATGGTCCAGGTTCAGCAATCAGGGAAAGGCATTCCCTAGGGCAAACTCATTCTCTCCAGGTTGCACTTTGTTTAGTGTTGGAGGAATGGCCCAGATAGGTGAATGGTCCAGGCTCAGAAATCGGGACAGTTATTCTTCCTTTCTTGAGAAGAATAGTCCATGTTATCCCCGATATCTAGGGATAACTAGGAGATCATGTCTCGAGGCCCACAGGTCCCGGACATGAAGTATCGAGAGCAGGATTGACCTGAGTATGGCCCTGGAGGGCCCATCTTTCTTCTTCTTCGCCAGACTTGTCCTGTTAGCAGCAGCAGCTTCCATCACCACCGGCTTGGACTTGCATCGGAGAGGACTCTTGCTCCATGAGGTAATTGGTCCAAGGTATCATGGTATGTGTCGTATTTGATCATTACAACCTTCTTATATATGCATTAGGTTCCTTTCATTTCTGATGACTGCTTGGATCTTACACTAATCCACTGGACCATTGTTGGGATGATTGATGGGGTGACTTAGGAAGCTGATATTCATGGGTTTTGGTTAGCTACCAAGGGGGATTTGCAGAGCCATCGTCCGCTCCCACCATACTATCATTTTTCATCTTATCTCCCGCACATCTATCCCATTTCTCTAGTCCGGCCATTAGGATGACCTTTGAGGGTTACACTTTGTCTTGTGGGAAGAAGGGGCTAAAGGCCCAGGCGGTAAAAGCAGCTGGTAAAAGATAAAAGCCATAGGAAATAAAACCTAGAGATGCTTAGCCCAGGGGATCCCCGAGAAGGCAATAAAAAGCCTCTCGATAAGAAACTAAAAGGGACCCTAAGAAAAATAATAAAACAAGACCTAACCAAGAGGATGGGAGGTCTCATCACGAGCCAGCCCATTATGTTCATAGGTATCCAGCAGTATGACATTGCCATCATCTGGTCACCACGCCAGGGCAGTGACCTTTGGTTGCATGGCCAAGGGAAAGGGGGTCTCATCACGAGCCAGCCTTATCATCTCTGCAAAGGTACCAGTGGGTAACATTGTCACCTCTGGTCACCACGCCAAGGCAATGTCTTCTGGTCAGACCTTGAAGTAAAAAAGAAAGAAAAGCAATAAATAAAAGATAAAGGCAATAAAGGGCTTGGAAAAAATGCATCCATGACGGGTACAGCTCGCCTCCTACAAAGGCACCCACAGACGACACTTGCCCTTGGTCTTACTGTGACTGGACATCCCTAAACCATATCACCTCATAAAACATGGCTTGAATGATCTTCCGAGGAAACTTTCCATTTCTTGTGGGCATTAGCCCAATAGGTTATTTTGTTGGTCTTCTTCAGCTTTGTATAGTAGATCTGTGTAATATCTTTGAGCTCTTAGATGATGTGCTAGGGATTTCATGCATGTATTTGATAACTTTAATGATGAAATATGATTTGCATTTCTATGATCACGAGGACTGATGAGCCCATGGAGGGCGTAGTCTTTGATGTGCAGGACCATACCCGGCGGACAGGTATCAGTGGACCGGTACACATGGGGATATGATTAGTTCGGACCTCCATGGGGCTGAAGAGCCCATCAGATGGTTGTTAGGATGGCAAAGGCAGGACAACGTTGTGATGAGCCCTTGCACGAGAAAGAAGGACGTCCTTACCGGGACACTTTGGCAGGGATCGGCCTAGGGGGATTCACCCACGGCAGATGAGATGATGGCTTTTGATGGACAGGACGCCACCCAGGGGAGGCTGGACATTTTCTGGAGCATGTGGCAGTGTGCTGGGATCATTTGCCACGTGTGGCAGCTTGCAGGAGCCCCAGAGGGGCCAACGTTTTGCTTCTTGGATGCTGATTTTGCCCAAAAAGGGTCAACGTCTCCCTCAAAGGGGCCTGACGTCTCCCTTTTAGCTCATAATTATGACATTTTTAGCATTTAATGTGTAAAACAGTGTAATATTGTTAGTCAGCCTTGTCGGCTGTTTTAATGACCTATTTTGTAATTAAAGGTCATTTGGATGATATAAATAAAGGACGTTGAGCCTCATTTTAAACATAACACAACTCACTCTCTTGTGAGAGATACCTTTTAGTCTTTTGTCTTGGTATTTTGCTCTTGGAGTTGAGGCGCTATACTTGTGGAGAATCATTCTTGGCATATTTATGGTGTTTTCTATCATTGGAAGGTTTACAACTAGGGTTTGATAAGCTCATCATTGATTTGTAAGTGTATTTCTCATGCAAAACTTCTTGATTGAATGGTTGTGGGTTAAATCTCTTACTTTTATGGTTACATTATTATTATTATGCTTAATCATTGAAACCCTAGGTAGCAAGCACACAAGTAGGTCCTTGCTTCATGTCCCCATGATAGAAGACTTTGTTTAGTCATTGATTAAGGAGAACATAGCCTAGCCATTGCTACACTAGTTTCCCTTTTTCTGAGTTAGTTTTGAAATATAAGTTGAAGAAGGAAGACGTCCTAGGCCTAATTAAGTTTACACCTAGGGTTTTGACCTTTAGGGTTTGAAAAGCCTTGGCCCTACAACACTTTTCAGCCCTAGATTTATGTTTTGAAGCTAGCCGTTTTGCCAAGGAAATTTAAGGAAAGAGGGAGGAGCATGAGGCCTTGCTTAAGCAACACCGGAATGAGCCTCCTTCCCTTAGGGTTTTGACTTTGTGGCCCTGCCATTGCAGCACTAGAAAGCCTAACCTTCTTGTCCTTAAATTTAGATTCTCCCGAGACTTTAGCCTTGCTCTTTGACTCCATTAAACCCTAAGGCACTAGTCTAAGCTTACAACGTTGAGTCTATTGTGTTAAAACAACCTTTTCAAACCTCTTAAATTTGAAACCCTAACTAACCCTAGCGTCTTACTAACCCTAATATGATGATGACGTCATGCCTATTTTGAACCTTTGGCTGGTATAAAAAGTTGCAGCTAGGTCATCAAATGATAGATATTGATGTGTAGATTATGTCATTGGTTAATTTGCAAAACGTCCACTTCTTTACCTATCAAACTAACCCTAGGACTAGGTTGATGTCACCCTTAGTAGAGTGAYGCAGCAACCTTTGCATATGAGCATATTAATGATATTTAATGCGTTGTGATAACTTAAGGATTGATTTTATACATTGAATGCTATATCATTTCCAGTATTATTGAGAAGTAACATTATAAGCTATCGTCAATTTTGCAATCATTGACTTCGTCAATAATTACTGCTATATGTGCTCATATATAATAAAGATAGTCATTAATTTATGAAGTATTGACCACTGTGCACATTTTAGTTTTATTRTTRCTTTGTCTCGCAAACAGGTGCCTATTCTGTGGAATACCTTCATCTTGACTATCCTCTTGGCGGTAATCTGTGAAAGGAAAACSTACTTTAACCTTTGAACCTAAATCCCTTGACCCTTTTCCTTTCAGCACCCCAGATTACCTAGGGACGTCTCCCTTGGGATTAGCCTCCCTGAATAGAAAGAGACCCCCATCGAGGTGACAGTGGGTGGGGAAGCTCCTGTTACGCCAGTTTGGTCCTTACCTTTCAAGCTACCTGACCTAGACTACAAACTGAGCGATAACAAACCAGATAGCTCATCGTTGATGTTTTACCTTCTGAGGGCAGATGCTCTTCCAGATCTCACAGATGTGAGTGGAAGAATGGCCCAGATAATTCAGTTTATTTCATAACAATGTTTTTTGTGCAGCTTGATATCAGATGATATGATTGTTATGGAGACTGTATGTCTCTGGACAGTAGATGTATGCTACTGTGGTGGATGTGTTCCACTGATTGTGACTATACATCACTGATCAAGTGTCTATGTGCTACTTGGTGTGGTAGTGTACCACTAAATTGTAGTTGTGTATTACTATGGATAAACACAGTTGTGTTCTATTGAATGACATTGTTCTGATTGCCTTGAAGACTATCAGTAGTGTTGGAAATAATTATTAGCTAGATGGATGATCAATGGACAAAGATTTCCCAGACAGAAAATGGTCCAGGACATTTATTCTTCTAGGACATATGTCTGGATTAGAAGAATGGTTCTTGTGTCACTCTGTGGAGTGAGTGACTTATCCAACATCATGTCTAATTACTCAGATGGAGTATGGTTTCGAGAGATGATGCAGTTGATGACACTGATAGTGATGATTGTTGAAATAATGTAACTGCGAAGAGCATTCTTATTATTATTGTTATTTTATTATTAGGATTAATCCCCATTGTGGATTAATCATGTCGGTAATTGTATTAGGACCAAATCCCCTTTTGCGGATTGGTCATTGGACAATTATAATGGGCAGAATAAGAACTCGGCCCCAACAGTTATTATTGAGACCCAGAATTAATTTAAAGGTGGGTTTACCTACCCAGAGTGAGAGCTCGGCCCTGCCAGTGAAACCCTCTCACACGTGCCAGTCTTGTATATATAGGAGGCTAGCGCCTCACTTTAACACACAACTCACTTGCTCATTCTCTTATGAGGCAAGCTGCAATTACCAGTTGGAGAGAGGAGAAGAAGAGTGGTGCATCTTTTGGAGAGGACTATCTTTATTGGTTTGAGTTA
>JASDQU011442474.1:0-20778 GCA_032191745.1 Picea mariana | reverse complement strand
AATAATAGTTGTTACATGCGGAGCAAACAGAATGGGAGTTGATGCGACAAATGGAGGGAAGCAGGATGAGCAATGGGTGAGGAATTCAATAGGATCTATGCCAACCTTTGACCCTCATTAAGAAAAGGAGTTGTATCAGAGGGAAAGAAAAAAGGTACTTGGAAAGGATTGGGGAACATCAACATCATCTGCAACTCATTTCAGAGATTGCACTAGGCCAAAGATGCCACTTGGGGAGGTAAGCATTCTAATAGAATTCCTGATAAGTTTCATAGAGCTAATAAAATATGAAACTTCATTGAATTCACTATATTAGATGATTGATCACTGCACAAAAGGAAGGGAAACTCCCATCGCACAAAGTGTAATGAATCATGTACTGTGAGGAAAGAGGACCATTGGAGAATTTAAGTTAAGTGCGCAGATTGGGGAATATGATGTGGATAAAAATATTTTAGACTTGGGATTTGATGTGAATGTATTACCTAAGAAGACCTAGGAGATGATGGGAAAACCCAAGTCGATATGGTCTCTTGTCCAGTTAAGGCTCACAAATCAGCACAAGATAGTACCAATTGGTCGATTGATAGGAGTACCTGTGAACATAGATGGGGTGTGTAGTGTGCCAGACTTTGAAGTTGTTGAGATCATGGAATATATTCAACCATATCCAACACCGATGGGACTCGAATGGGTATTTGATAATTAGGCGATAACTAAACTAAATAGGATGGGAATGATATTTGAGGTAGGAGATTTGAAATTTACTGCATCATTGGATCCAACAGAAGGAAAGAGGTACATAGAGCCAACAAGAGGGAATGTCATTGACAACTTCTATAACATGACTAGATGGATGGATGATTATGTTAACCCCATTGCAGATGGTATGCTAAGTTGGAGAAGTACCAGTTCTTGTGCATCAAATTCAAAGGAAGGTATGGAGCATTGGCAACATAGGATGCATGAAGTATCAACTAAACGATGTGCACGCATAACCCAATCATTGAACTGAATTGGAACAAAGTTATGTGATCCAACCAGGTATGATGGATCGATGGATATAATTTTGTTTCTAAATGCATTTGAGTTGACTCAAAGGTTCAAGCTAAATTTTACATTTTAACATGAATCTCCATCAATATATGTAGTGCTATAGGTTATTCAAACCAAGATATTCTCAGAATAAGGGATGATGGAGGTGGTACCAGTATGCAATGTGCACAGAGCTTCTATGATTGTCCATGAGTTACTAGAGTGTTACAATGTCACTAAAGAAGATAACGATGAAGAATATCCCATGAATGTACAAGTACCTGAAACATAAGGATAACAGGCAGTAGAATGGCCAAAGATTGGGTCTATTGCATACACATAGCCAATAAGGACACGGAAAGTAAACATTGGGATTACAGAGAATCCAAAGTTTGCACAAATAGGAGATTACTGGAGTGATGAAATAGTAGAGAAGATTGCAGATTTACTGCGCGGGTATCATGATCTATTCCAAACTACATTTTTAGAAATGAAAGGGATAGTGGGGGACTTAGGTGAGATAAAAATTCTTTTGAAACCAGGTGCTAAGCCAATGCAATAGAGACCCTACAAGTTAAATCTGAAGTGCAAGGAGAAGGTGAAAGAAGAAATAGACAGAATGTTGGACACATGGATCATTGAAATAGTGGTGGAATCGGAGTGGATAAGTCGAATGGTAGTGCAAGACAAGAAAACAAGAGGAATCAATATTTTCATGGATCTAAGGAAGTTTAAGGATGCATGTTTACATGATCCATTTCCCACACCATTCACAGATGAGGTACTAGAGAACATAGGAGGGAAGTAAACATATTCTTTCACAGATGGATTATCGAGGTACCATCAGATAAAAATTGCATAGGAATATTGGTACAAGACTACTTTTTAGACAAAGTAGAGAAGTTATCAGTATACAGTAATGCCCTTTGAATTGAAGAATGCCCCTACAGTCTTTTCAAGAGTTGTGGTTGCAACGTTTAAGGAATTTATTGATAAGTTCCTTGAAGTATAATTAGGTGATTAGACTATGTCCAGTCTACTGAAGGATCACATATAAGTACTCAGGTTAATGTTGGATAGGTGTAAACAATGTCATATTTCGCTGAATTTGAATAAGTGTACTTTTTGCGCACCATTTAGAATTTTGGTGGGCCATGTGGTATGCAAGTAGGGATTACTAGTGGATCCCACCAATATTGTAGTGATTATGGATTTAGAACCACCTACATCAGCCAAACAACTAAGGGAAAATATGGGTCACACATGCTATTACATGAATTTTATCAAAGGCTATGCGCAGATCACAACACCTATGGAAAAGTTGTTGAATAAGGAAGTGAAGTTCCATTAGAATGAGGACT
Source organism: Picea mariana (assembly GCA_032191745.1). NCBI lineage: Eukaryota > Viridiplantae > Streptophyta > Pinopsida > Pinales > Pinaceae > Picea > Picea mariana. The sequence goes on along the minus strand of JASDQU011442474.1, from coordinate 18,382 downwards.
GTGATAAGGGGTTGGACACCTAAAAGAAAAAGCTAGTGACCGGGTCGATTTTTATCTTTCCAAATTGGAACAAGTAGTTCCATGTTCATTTAGATGTGTCGTCCATATCTTTGGGCATAGTACTATCTCAACTTGGAGAGGGAGACATAGAGCACCCAATCACTTTTGCAATTCGGAATCTATCCATACTAGAGAAGAATTACACCACTACAAAACAAGAAGGATTGGTAATGTTATATGCGGTACAAAAGTCTAGACATTATTTATTGGGATCTCATTTTAACATGTATATAGATTATTCTACGCTAAAATACTTAGTGAACAAGCTAGCATTGGGGGGTAGAATATGAAAATGGATACTATTGTTTCATGAATATGATTTTGAGGTTTTGATGAAACCAGAGAAGTTGAAGATGTAGTGAATTTATATGACAACTTACCATATGTACAACTATTTGGAGTTAAAATGGTGGATGACTGGGTCGTGGACATTGTGCAGTTTCTAAGTACAGGAATGACCCCATTGGACGAAAGTTGCACAGAAGAAACAATCAATAGTTAAAGTAGCAGATTATCAGTTGATGGAAGGGAAATTATACAAGTTAGTTGTAGATGGAATATTGAGATGATGTGTGTTGGAACATGAAAGGCCTATGATACTCACAAAAGAACAGGAATGGATTGAAGTAGGACACTACGTAGGTAAACGAACTTCACGTAATATTTTATATACATGGATTTGGTTTCCCACACTTCATAAATATGCTAAATAACATTGTCAGGCATGCGATATTTGTCAAAGGGTGGGAAATCCATCCAGGAGGGACGATACGCATTTACATCCATAGGTTACATTACAATCATTTGATAAATGGTCCATAGACTTTGTGGGGACTATCAACCCACAAGAAAGAAGATCAAGGGAAAGGTGCATAAACACTATGATGGAGTATTTGAAAAGATGGGAAAAAGTAGCACCAGCCATAGACTTCACCACAGAGACTTTCGCACGATTTCTATTTGAGAATGCAGTCATACGATGACCCAGATGGATATTGGTGGCCACCCACCTATACCAATTGGTTCCTCGTTTCCATTTTTGTTCAGAATGTCTTTTTGTACTACTTTATAATTGTGAGTTCTATACTTCTGGGGCTATCTGAAGCCTCACACATTCTCTAGGTGGATACAGGTGGCCTTTGGCCTAATCCAACTAGCCTATTTTGTATGTTTTCATGTCAGCACATCTTGTTGTACTTTCAGGGATGTTTTGGGGCCCTAAACATTGTTTTTTTGGCTCGACATAGTCAAAATGTAGACAAAGTCAAATTATGATGGTGGAATTTGTAGTTCTCTAAAATACNTGGATGTCTAGGGTTTTGGAATTCATGAGTAATATGAAAAGGGCCTATGGATCCTCATTTTAATCCATTCTTCTTAGATGGATGCGCTTAGAAACCACATCTCTTCTCAGAGATAGCTACCACCATTCGAGCAAGTTTCAGTTCTGCAGTTTTACAGTTTCAGCCTATTTCATTATTTAATAGAAGATATTGTTCACTGAATATTTGTGTTATTATTCCTATCTTTGTGTTTATGGTATTCAGTCTGTAATTAGTTTGTTCCGCTCCTAAATCTAGATCAGTGGTATCAGAGCGGTCTGCTCTTCATTTATTTTTCTTTGTGCATGTCCCCGACAAGGTCTGGGTACAAGAATTTGGTACTCGAACCAATCTAGCCATTACCATATCGTCCTAGCCGAGCCCAACAACAATCCATGGGAGATAAAAATAAATATTATGGATTAGGAGATCCTATTAAAATGTTGCTCGAGGAATCCCTTGCACGACAAAGGAACGAAATGATGGACAACTTCACACAAATCCTTTGATGGTTTCCCACAGGAGAAGCATCTTCATCAGGCGGCCATGCAACCCCCTTCAAGGTACAGGTAAATTTTGATATTCCATTATTTGAAGGACTGATAGATGAGGATGTTTTAGATAAATGGTTAAATCTGCTCAAAGGATATTTTTCGGTCCATTATTTCTCCGAACGGGAAAAGATCACTTTTGCACTCCTCAAGGCCATTCCCCATGTTAAATACTGGTGGGATACCTACTTAGAGAAAAGGGTCGTGGAGGCATCTTCAATTTTTGTGGTGGCCCCTACATGGGATTCCTTTCAGGAGTCCATTAAAGAACAGTACTACCATGTTGGAATATATGAGGACCAGTACACCAGATGGACCACCCTACGTCAAGAAAGGGACCAGACAGTACCAGACTTCACCAATATTTTCCATACCCTCCGCACCAAATTGTGTATCAAATATTATGAGCATCATCTGGTGGTCAAATACCACAGTTGTTTGCATAGATACATTCAAACAAAAATGGAGTTCTTGGACATTGCCACATTGGAAATATCTTATATATACGTTGTCAATATTGAGCATAAATTTAAGCAGAAACAACAAGAGTTTGGATCTACAAACCCTCACAGCTGAAGTAGGGAAAAGGCAACCCTAACCCACACAGTAGGGGACCAAGTCGTGATGTCCTCCCTCAGGACAATCCATCCAAGCTGCAACACAAGAAGGGAAATGAGAAGACAAAGAAGGACACGGGAGAATGGTGTGAGTACCATAAAAATCCTTGGCACAACACCAACGAATGTCGCTCCAAGCAGTCCCTCGTGGTCGAGATGAAGGCTTCCGAGTCAGAGGTCAATGTTGATTCTGAGTCAAATCTTGAAGGTGGGAAGTATATTATCGATGTTGAACCTAATGCCACGGTCGCCACCACCAAAGTTTGGCCAAGTGAACCAGAAGAACCAGAGGAAGGGGAATGCCTCTTTCACTCGTAGATGTGGTTCAAGGGGGCTCTGAATCACTTCATTGTCGATAGCGGTATGTTGGCAACCACCAATTCTGTCGATTTTTATCACAATTAAAATCATCACAAAGAGATTATATCTTTTTATAGTTGCCACCTCCCTACATTTATAAATGCTTATGTTTTCTGGGATTCGAGGCGATGATTGGGATAAACTTATCTTATGAGTTTTTCATTTAAATTTTCGTTTGTTTTGTTTAAAATTCATAACTGCAAGCATGAAATATAAACAAGAACTTCTCTTGGGTAATTATTCTGCAGTTTGTGTTTTTCTTATTTCATTTTACCAAATAAACTACACCTTGAGGAAACCCATATGTTGTTAAGCTTCAAGTTTTATAAATTCATTGATTAATTCACTTCAACAATTTTTATGTATTATGGGTATCATAACTTAATCAGTTCTATGCTTGATCGTTTGGTTCTAATTTTTGAAATGTATGAATGAACAAAACATTGGATTAACATTTGATATGTGCTTCATGCTCTCAACAGTCATATCAACTTTCATGTCGCTTGGTACAGGTCTGATGTACCCACAACTACACCTCACCCTGTTGTCCTATGCATTAATGAACCCATTCATTATTCAAATTGGCATTTGATAGTAGTCGAGGGATTGATATTCATTATGGGTATTGGCTCATAGTTTTGCGCGCCCTCTAGTTTTTCATTTTTCCAAACTCATTTTATCAAGCATGACAGTCTCCAAGCTTCATAGGTATTGGGCCCTTTTAGTCTTCACGAACCTCTATCTGTTACTCATTTATTGGAATCCTAAGTCTCCCTCTCGTGATATTTATTGTGTCTATTTCACAGTGGCCATGGACCCTATGGTTAAAATCGAACCGAATGGCTGTCAAGCCTTTCTTTCCCACGACGATGCCATATATCATTTGAAGGCTCATGGTTGGGATATCATCCTCGGGAAATTATAGGGTTACAACCTTGTGGTCACACAAGCCTTTTCCCAAACATTCGATGGGTTTAGGGCCAAGGTCGGGGATGTACAATTGGAGGTCACAGAAGACTCTGTATCCTAAGCAACAAGACTCCTGCAAGAAGGCGAAAAGTGGTTTAAAAATTCCAAAATGGAGGATGTTCCATGGAGCTTGTTCATGGTCTCTCACGAGTCTACCTGCTACCCTAAAGGTATTCCTATTAACCTCCTGAAACCTCGATGGAATGGCCTTATTTTGATTTTGAAACCGTTTATAACATGCGAGGGCAGGCATGGTTTGTTCTTTTTATACCACATCTGACTACTAATGTTATTCATAGGGTTTAAATTGAACATGTCATTCTACTTGTTAATGAGCCTATATAAAATGTCAAAACGCTATAAGAGACAGAGCATGAACCCTCTGTCAAGCCTCTTTCATCATGGCCTTATAAAAATCATGTTGCTATCGCACCTGTCACAAATTGGGGACACTTGGGAAAGTTTCCTGAGTCAAAATAGTTTTACCCAACCCGATAGCACAGTGAACCCGCCTTTAAATGTAAACCCCAATTCTGATAGTCCTGTGACCGAAAGTCAGGGTTTCAATTCACATATTGACTGTGAAGTTAATGAACCAGTCTCTCTTGCTTTGCAAAATTCCTGAGGTAAGAAACCACGATGTATTTTCTCACCCAGCAAATCGTTGGAACAAGTAATGGATGTGTTGAAAGAAAGGATTTCCCATACCCCTATTGTTGAGCCTAATCAGGACCATGGTGACAAACCCACTGTAAAGAAAATTTGTAAGGGTAAGAAATGGCAAAGCTCAGATTTGAATTTTATGAATAAGAGATCTGGTCGATTAATATCTAGGAGTTTAAGGAATTGAAAAAAGGATCATTTGAGCTCAATATCTATGATCGAGGTCAATGATCACTGTTCAGATGAAGAGATCAATGATTTCCTTGCTCAAGAAGATTCGGACAACCAATATCTCAAGAATGAAACTTTTGGTCAAGATGAGAAGTATGACTTTGTATCTAGATTACCCTCATTTATGAAATGCCAAGAGGTTTGTGCTGGCATTAGCCATGACTTGAAACAATCCACAAGGAATCACGAAATACTCGTTGCTGAATATTATCCACCTCATCCCGCTATAGCACTGGTGCATTGTGACAGTTGTTTCGATTGGTTAGAATGTTATTATAGGGACATACCTTTTCTACAGGCACAAGTAAAACATATGGTTGCTTTGAATTCTCTACTTGAATGGGAAAACCAAGAGTTGAAAGAACGCACAAAAAGGGAAAATAAAATACCCAAAAGATCCGGTAATATAATCATAAAAAATGCAACCAACTTTAATGCCATCATTAATTCGGAACTATCCGATCCTTCACTGTCCAATTTCTAAATGGTAAAATTGATTTTGTTTCATTTTGTTTCATTTTATGTTGTTATGAAATTCAAAATAGGAATATTTGGTTTTGATTTTCTTTGTTAATATAAGACTAGCTACAAAATCTCTGATTCTTTAGCCAATCTATTTTTTAGTATTAGTTAGCATTGTTTTCTGAATATCAATTTCGTTTTTTCTATCTACAGGAAAATGATAATTATGATGTTGTTTACATGGAGAAACCATCTTGGATCATACACTCTATTATTCAGTAGTTTATTTCTTTTATGTTGATAAAACTTTGTTATTATTTTGACAAACCAACTCCTACAAGAGTGGTTTCCTATTGTACTATTTTTGTAAAAACTATCTATTTTGGGGGGATTGCACTCTATCTTTAAATAGTGACCATTGTTAGTAGTGAAGACATCTTTGGCTGGGATACATTATGGACATATGATTTTGAAAACTGATATGGAGAAGTTGTTCACCATTTGGCTTTAGACCCGTGTGACGCTTACACCATTATGTTTTTTGTATTGCCTCCATATTATGAAATATTATTATGTTTGTTGCAACTTTAGTATGGTTATCATATGGTATTTCATATTATTAAGTATTTTGATGATGTCTGTAATTTGTTATTCCATTTTACATATGTGATCAATCTGCCATTTGATTATTGTCGATTTATTTTAGATATTAAATGATGGATTATATTAATGCTTTGAATTGAGTTTCCTCTTTTTATAAGTTTTGATTATCATAAGATCACCAGATATGTAAATGTATCATTCTGTTTTTATATTCTCATTCCAATGCATCTTTGAGTTTGTTCTGCGAGTATTGGCACTGCTCTGTTATAGGTTTCCTTCACATGCAGGACAGTTAGGAGCTCGCATTACATAGGAAGATAAATTCATTTTAATCGATTATTTATAGGTTAGTTTGCTTGTCATTTAGTTGAATTATTTATTAATAAAATAAGGACAGCTTGAATTAGCTTTGATTGTTTATCTATTCTTATTTCAATTACATTTGTTTAGTATTCATTAGTTTTAGACTTTTAAATATTCAAAAGATAACAGAAAAATGTAAGTGCTTTCTTTATCTCTTTTATAAACACTTTCTAGAACATCCATTTCGCAAGATATCCAGTAAATCTTGCAAGTTGTATATACATTGTTCATAACCATATGTACATATTCATGTTTCTATTTTGAAATTTGTAATTATTAAACTTATATTATTAGTATCATATCTTTTAGATTAGTTTCATTTCTTTTATTATTTTTAGGACTTTAGTTGGCCAACGGAGCCATTAAACTTGTCGGGTCATTTCATTCCAAACGGCTTGGGTTATTTAGACAACCCCAGTCTGGATTTGACCTTCTAGTTGACAGTGTGTCACTTACACCCGTCAAAAAATGGTGCTAGAAGGAGGGCCTGAATTTGATTAATGGCACGTGGAGGTTGCAAGAACCCTCCAAACAATCGTTCTCCCATCGTGATGCATAGTTGCACTGACACAAACGTTACACATGAAACAACCAATACCTCAAACAATAACCCTGATATTCCTATCGAACTAGTGACACCACTCCCTCAAGGGATTGGCATCCAGGAAATTGTCTGTCGGTCACTTATAAGAACTCATAGTGCCTTAGCTCGTATTAGACAACCTAGTAGACAACTCAATCAAACCCTTGACTTTACAAATCTACAAGAACAACTTCAAAGAATTGGTCTACCTAGAAACACAGTAGGGACTAGAAATACTATCGATCTTGTTGAAACCCTTATCCCTAGAGCTGGAGGATCTGGTATCCCAACGTCTCCACCCGGTTCTTCTCCATCCTCTTCAGGAGGAGAGTCTTCAGATGAAGGTATTTCTTCATCAGAACAATCTTAGACTTTGACACTACCAAATCCCATGGAAAACCAAAATAATCCTGCCAGACCTTGGCTCGATCAAGATGTCGTGGTCATACCTGGACCCCAACACCCATTACCTAAACATCCGTAGAAATGGCTACCCAAACTTGATCCAAATTCAAAGAAATCCGTTGAGGATCACATCAAGAAATTTATGTTGGCCATTAGACTCCAGAGTGTTGAACACGAGGATGTAGTATGCAGATTATTTCCTTATACTTTTGAGGGAAATGCCTCCACATGGTATTTTTCTCAACAACCCTAGACCATCATCTCTTGGGACAAATTCGAAACTTGTTTTCTGGAAAATTTTGGAGATGATAAATCTTCGGAAGTCTTGGTTATGGAACTCTCTAGCTTAAAAATGAAACCTAAAGAAAAAGTGAAGAAATTTAACCAAAGGTTTTTGACGTTAAAGAAAAAAATCCCTGCAGATTCGATGCCCGCAGAAAGTCTAATTGTTGCATATTATGCTAAGGCCTTGCACAATAACATAGCCATATGGGTTAAAAGGTCCAAGAAGAAAACTTTGTTAGAATCCTTTGAGGAGGCAAGTCAAATCGAGAAAGATATATTAAGATTAAAAGATAATCCGAATAGTGTAGTGAAGCCGAAATAGCTTCGTCTTCTAAGAAGAAAATAGAAATTCTCACTAGGCCTCCTCAAACAAAAAATCAACAAGAAACTTTAGAATTGAAGAGCTTGCAGAAATCTTTCCAAAAACTGTCAAATCGGGTCATTGACTTGAAAAGATCATCCTAGGAGGAATCCACAAGCAAAGGAAGTTTCAAACCTCCTTTTAGAAAGCCTTTCCCTCCAAACCAACCAAACCCGACCACAGAAGGTATAAATTTCGAAAACTTACAGTATGCTTTGCAAACAATATTAGAAGTGCATGACAATTATGTTTATGTTCCTCCTAAAAATTATGATGATGTAGTTGAGGAAGAGGTACCAGAAGAGGACTCATCCCCTCCTATTTTTGGGCACTTGTCAAATAGTATATTTCAAGCAAATTTTGAAACTGTTTTTGGCACAGGGGAAAACCCAGGGTTCAGCTCCAAGAGCACAACAACAAGCCCTAACTACTGGCCCTTTCAAAAACACCTACAAAGTAGATGTAGTCTCACCTAAAGTAGTTATGGGGGGGCTGCAGGACAGAGATTTCTACAACCAAGGGGAATATCAGGGGGATCTAATACAAGAACAGCACAGAGTTCATATATCACTTATCATCTTGGATCTACTCTGCACATCTACTTATCAAATCTAACATAGTAATGCAATCACAGTATATCAATGATAGAGACAGAATATTGATCACACACAACACAAAATATATGTGGTTCACCCTCTCTCTAGGGCTATGTCCACAGAACTGTGCTTTATAATGTATTAATATGAAGCATACATTTCTTGTATGCGCTCTTAGCTAGCATATCTTCTCTTTTCTCCTCTCTTTCTCTCCCTTCCCTGCGCACCTAGCTACAGGGTTGATATTCACAGCCAGCTAAAGATCTTACAATGCCACAAGGATCTCACACTTAGCACTTCTCTCTTACACAACAATAATATCTCATTACATACCAACAAAAACGAATGAACAACAACTAGATAGAACCTCCTTCCTTCATGTAGGTTCTTATTTATACATTACAATCACTCACTGACATCCTTAGGTTGAAACCTAGGTGTCCAAAACCCTAGGTGTCTAAAACCCTAGATCAACTTGACCCGTATTTTCAAGGATTCACTAGCCTGCCTTTCCTTCCTTATCGCATGGTGCTCCAAAGCATCCAACGGTGTATTTATTTGCTTTCTAAGTTTTCCATGATCCTTCTTTCTTTCTGATCTGTCATCCTCAATATCTTCATTCAACATCTTACTTCGCTCCGTCTTTTCTTCTCTTTTGCCCACTTCGACCCAGTATCAGTCACTATGTCTTCCACGAATTTCGCATTCTCCCTTTTCTTCCTTGATCTTCACATACTTCCATAACCAAGGGCCAATAGGCCCCCAAAACTCACCTATGACTCGTCCCAAGGCACGTCAGGTCTCAACTTCCTATTTTACTTGGACTTCAGACTATGTAGTGTAGCCTCTGCTTTTTGTTTGATGCCTCCTCTCTGTCCTTGTGCAGACTATCTTTTATGTGTCTAGTACCTAGTTTCAACTACACCTAGTACCTAGACCCTTTTCCTCTTACATTTACTAAGAGTTGCGGGGAAACTAGCTTGTTGACTATTTATTTCAACGCAGAGTGATCAGTAAACATTTTAAAGTGTCCTCCCAACAAGTAGTGGCAAAATTTCTGCAGCATATACTCCATGGCTAAACCTTCTCGCTCAGTTGTGGTTTAATTGATCTCAACAGTTGATAGCTTCCTGGTAGAAAAAGATAACAGGCGTTCAATATATCCTTCCCCGGGTTTTTCTAAGACTACTCCTAAAGAAATGGAAGATGCATCGACATGCACATGAAACTCCTTGGTCCAATATGGGAAAACTAAAATAGGTGTAGTAACCATTTTTTGTTTCAGTGTGTCGAGGCTCTGTTGGCATTCTTATGTCCAACTATACTGACAACCCTTATTCAACAGTTTCTCCATCGGTGTTGTGATTTGAGCATATCCTTTAATGAACTTTCTATAGTATCCTATGTGTCCCAGCACAGTGCGCAACTGTTTGACTGAAGTAGGAGGGGGTAGATCAACTATAATGGCAATTTTGGATGGTTCTACCAGCAACCCTTGCTTGCATACAATATGACCTAGCAGGACTCCAAATGGTGAAAATAAGATGCATTTATTTAGGTTTAAGGCAATTTGACACTGCCTGCATTTATCCAACATTAGCCTTAGACATTCAATATGATTTTTCAATAAACTAAAAACAGTCCAATCATCAAAATATGCTTCTAGAAATTTATGCAGAAATTCCTTGAATGCTTTGACCACCACCTTGGAATATATGGTTGGGGAATTATTCAATCCAAATGGCATCACTGTATATTGGTAGGATCCCCATTATGTTGAAAATGTGGTCTTATGGCGATCTTCCTTGGCAATCCGGATCTGGTGGTATCCTAAAAATCCATCTGTAAAAGAATATACTTCATGGCCTCCCACATTATCTAACACTTCATCATTGAATGGTGTAGGGAAGGGGTCATGCAAAAAAGCATCATGCAGCTTCCTGAGATCTATGCATATCCTGATCTCTCCTATCTTCTTGTCTTGCACCACCATAGGTCTAATCCATTCTGACTCTTCGACATGTTCTATAATCCCTGCTTCCAACATTCTGTCGAGCTCAATCTTCACTTTCTCCTTATATTTAGGGTTCAATATGTAAGGTCTCTGTTTGACTAGTCTTGCATATGGATTTAAAGGAATCCTCATCTCTCCCATAGGCCCTTTAATGCCCTTCATATCAGTGAAATTGGTTGGAAACAAGTCCTGATATTCATGCAATAGTTCTGTAATCTTGTCAATGGTGGCATCATCTCAATAGTCTCCAACATTAGCAAGATTCGAGGTTTGTTCTGTTCCAATATTGACCTTCTTAATCTTGATTGGTTGTCCAATGAATGGTAACTCGACTCCTGGTCCTTCCACATCTCTCTAGCCTTCTGTTTCTGTGATGTTCACCTTCCTCAGATCATCATCTTCATCAGTATTGATGTTGTAATAGCCTTGTAGTTTCTGGAGAGGCGTAGTCCATTCATCCTCTTCTTGTTCCAAATGAAGGCTAGATGCCTCCTCAAATACTTTCTGTCTCATAATCTGTAATGCTTTATCTACTGAAGGATATTGACTTTCAAATAAGAAGGTGGTTATAAAATTATGAGTCATACCTTCCCAATCTATAGTGAGGAGGCGCAACTCTACTTGAAGTTACCAGTTGATAGGTGTCATGTCTAGAGGTTAATGAATTTGTTCAACCACTATTCTTGAGGAACATTTCTCCAGGATTTCTCGTAGCTTCTCACATGGTCCTTTGGATAGCTTCAACCTATGTACTGAACTTCACAGCCTTCTACTTGTGTTGAGAACCGCGTTGTCATCAGGGTACAACATTGTACCCAGTCTGTAATGTTGTTTTTGTGTGTCCCCCACCATCTTGATGGGGTTTCTTTCAGGGCCTCATCCATCACCACCAATCTTTGTTGCATGGGTACACTTTCTTCAAAGTCCGACAAGAAGTTTTCTAAAGGATTTAGACCATCAAAGGTGGGTAAGTTACTTACTATTGTGTTGATCCAGCGAACTTCTCTCGTTAATCTAGCACATCTTCTTATAGATACTTTGTACATCTTATTCTGCCAGTTATCCATTGCTTCTTATGATTCTGATGAACATGCGTTATCACTTCGCCAGCTTAGTTTCCTATAAGATGTAAGATTAATGTAATCCTATTGTCTGGATGTCAACTTATATATGTTTTCTAGTTCATATGAGTGGTCTTCTTCTCTGATAGGTTATGTGTATCACTAACCTTCATCTGGATCTAAAGGTGCAATGAACCTAAGGCCATCTCTTTCAAAATTCATATGTCTTTTCTTCAAATCAACCACAGTGGAATTATTGAAAGCCCAATCAATTCCTAACAACGCAGGATAAGGAGAGATATCATCAACTATATCAATTACCTCAAAATATGCAAACGTTCTTACTCTGTCGATGTCCACGGGAACATGCTCCAATTGTTCAAAGGGGCTGACATCTTGCTAATTGGCCATCCTGAGCCTGATAGGGCAATAGATCAACTTCAGTTTTCCCATCATTGCCCATGTTTTCTTCATCATGACATTGACCTCTGACCCTAAGTTGAGGACCACATAGTCTATCTCATACTCTCCTATTTGAGCATTCAAATGTAATTCCTTATTGGTCCTTCTCTTCTTACCAATTTGATGTACTGCCCTATTCAGTAAGGGATCTATCTTTCCTAGCTCATATTTTCTGATTAAAGTTTGTAGTTCTTGTACAACGCATATTTCCTGAATCAACTTCATACAAGTATATAGTGATTCCATGAGCTTTCTTACCTCTTTTCCTTATTTTGGCGAAGCAGACTGATCAAATTCCAGAGGCATTCCATATTCTCTCACTTCTAGTCTTGTCTTCGATGAGGAACCCTGGTCTCCTCTGAATTCTTTTCTTGCCTCCTCAAACATTTGTCTTTATTTCTTTGCATCAAACATTTGTGTCTTCTCTGTAGCTTTCTTGATTCCTGAGTCTTATGTAATCTTCCCTTGGGTCAGTTTGTCTTCTCCTGTAACAGTGCCTCCTCTGGTTATAATAGCCACTCTAGGGTCTTCTCCACGAGGTTCATCATATATCAATTGTACTTGCAGGTTCTGTTGAGGCCCTCGTCTTTCCTAAAGATTAGCTAGCAACACAGGACAATCTTCTATAACATGTTCAAATGAGCTACAATAGCTACAAGCAGTACAAGGGTTCTGGAAACCCCTTGTGAGGTGTCCTAGTTGTGCGCAGTTATAAAAAATTATATATCCTCGGCCTCGACCCATTCCTCCTCCTCGACCTCTTCCTCTAAATCCACCATGAGGATTGAATTTTCCTCTCCCAAGGGATCTGTACTACGTAATGTTTCCTTCTTGTTGTACTTCAACTTGAATCTTGTATATGTCTCTCGACCTTTCATGCATGAGATCATAAGCCCTACAATATCTATCATCTTGTCCCACAGATTTACAGAACGTGCAATACAAATTTGTGGGTATCTGAACATACTTCTGCATGTAATAGCACTCACCCGGGCGATGTTTATTTTTGCATACATCGCACCAGGGTAAGGTGACTTGCTTAAGAGGGATCAGATCTCTAGAAGCCAAGTATTCATTGAATAGGGGACAGTGTTCCTTGTCATGGCCTTCTGATCTACACCTGACACACCAGATGTATTCTCTCTTATATTTTCCCTTGTCTTTCTTCATATCTTTGACCTGCATAGACAAACTAGTTAGTTGACTCAAGATCTAACTCATACCTGAGTTGGATTCTCCCATAGGGGTTGATTCTAGTTTCATGGTGATCTCCAGTGCCTCAGACTGTGAAGCAATCTTTTGTTGCATCAAAGAAAATCTGATGTGTGGTAAGAGGGCAGCAATGAACCATTCTTTGTTCTACTCATCCGGTATCTGAAAATTCAATCGACCTATTAAGGTTTTGAATCTCTGATTGAATTCCCAAACAGGTTCGGCTACCTTCTGCTTGATCTCTTTCATCTCTGTAATACATTGTGACTCTGACTTGGGTTTCTTGAACTCTGCAATCAACGCATTCTTAATTTGATTTAGTGGCTTAGGCTGTGCAAGTCCTTGGAAAAGCTTCATGTACCAGCTCAGTGCGCGATCTCTTAGAGTGGTACTAAATGGGGTTCTTTTGACAACTTCATCGGTGACATTTTTAATATTCCATACGGCTTCACATAGGAACCAGTGTTGATCAGGATCTTCAAATACATCTCCCCTAATGATAGGGAGTCGCATCTCATATGCCATAGATCTTCCTAGGTTTCATGTCTGAGTATATGCTGAACTACTAGTAATAGTACTCTGAGGACTCTGGTGACTCTGACTATTCTGATTTCTTAGGGTTGTTAAATCAACAGGAGGGACAATAGTACTTACTTCAATGGTTTGTGCAATTTCTGAATTCTCAAGTTCTTCTCGACGAAGCTCTTCAAATTTTCCTTCCTCTATCCCAATAGGTTTTGAATGCTCCTCATATGTCAGATATGCCTCTTATCCACTATAGAAACCCTTGTCCCCATAGTTTTTCTTGAACAAGTTCGCAAGGTGAACTTCTCTGAACACTCTCCCACTTCGCGTATGTCCAACTTCTGTGTCATTGTCGTTGTTTGAATTCTTGAAAATTATATTTTATAGATCTGACCAACCTACTATATCTTCATGATGTTATTTTCATGAAATAGCATCTTGAGTTTCAACTTCAGGAATTGTAAAAATTTCCCTCTAGGTCCCTTGAAGAAATATCTCTCGGCTTGGATAAATGACTCTACTCTGTCAATAGAAAACTCGGTGATGTACCCTCTAATGGTCCTATCAAATCAGTGATATACTACTAGTGATATGATGTTATCATCTCTCTTTACCTTCTTGATCAGCTCCGACGTCCAAACCACAGGAGGTCTAGATCGAATCTCAAACTAGGTATCTGCTAACCTAGCTAATCACTCGTATAGCTCCTGATGGATTCCCCCAAAGAAAATATCATGTATATCAGTAAAGATATATTTGTCCAACCAATCCTCTATACTAAGATTAGGGTTTTTGTTCTGGGCTTCAGCGAAGTCCGTTTCTTGATCCTCTATCCACTTTTGAGTCTCTGTCTTTGATGGAAACCACCTTGACATTCCCTCAAGAAGATTATTATCCCAGCAACAGAACCATTTGTAGGCAGAGGGTAAGACCCAAGGTTCAGCACCAAGAGCACACCAACAAACCCTAACTATCGGCCTTTTTGGCAACACCTGTGAAGAAGATGTAGTCTCACCCGAAGCAGTTATGGGGGGGCTATAGGACAGAGATGTCTGCAACTAAGGGGAATATCAAGTGGATCTAATACAAGAACAGAATAGCATTCATATATCACTTTTCAGCTTGGATCTACTCTGCACATCTACTTATCAGATCTAACATATTAATTCAATCATAGTATATCAATGACAGAGATAGAATAACAATCACACACAACACAAAATATACGTGGTTCACCCTCTCTCTAGGGCTACGTCCACATAACTGTGCTTTATAATGTATTAAGATGAAGCATACAGTTCTTGTATGTGCTCTTAGCTAGCAGATCTTCTCTCTTCTCCTCTCTTTCTCTCCCCTCCCTGTGCACCTAGCTGCAAGGTTGATCTTCGCACCTAGCTGAATATCTTACAATGCCATAAGGCTCTCACACTTGGAACTTCTTTCTTACACAACAATAATCTCTCATTACATACCAACAACAATGAATGAACAACAACTAGATCGAACCTCCTTCCTTCATGTAGGTTCTTATTTATACATTACAATCACTCACCAACATCCTTAGGTCGAAACCTAGGTGTCCAAAACCCTAGATACCAAAACCCTATGTGTCTAAAACCCTAGGTCAACTTGACCCGTATTTTCAGGGCTTCACCAGCCTGTCTTTCCTTCCTTATCGCACGGTGCTCCAAAGCATCCAATGGTGGCTTTCTCTGCTTTCTCAGTTTTCCACGATCCTTATTTCTTTCTGATCTATCATCCTCGATCTCTTCATTCAACAGCTTACTTCGCTCCATCTTTTCTGCTCTTTTGCCCACTTCGACCCAGTATCAGTCACTGTGTCTTCCGCGAAGTTCGCATTCTCCCTTTTCTTCCTTGATCTTCATGTACTTCCATAACCAAGGGCCAACAACTGTCCACCCCTACAA
Organism: Picea mariana; assembly: GCA_032191745.1. Taxonomy (NCBI): domain Eukaryota; kingdom Viridiplantae; phylum Streptophyta; class Pinopsida; order Pinales; family Pinaceae; genus Picea; species Picea mariana. The sequence goes on along the minus strand of JASDQU011442474.1, from coordinate 2,749 downwards.
CACTAGGAGTAAAGCAAAAACCAAGCCCGCTACAGAAACAAGTAAAACTGTGTTTCCTAAACAAACAAAACAAATTGAAACTAGACAAAACTTAGTTGCCCTAATTTTAGAATATGATTTAATTAAAGATCTAAAAAAACAAAGGGAAAATATTTGTGTTTTTGAACTGCTGAAATTTCCTCTTATTTTCCAGAAAATGCTTCAAAGCATCATTGAAAACAGTAAAAAGGATGATGTTAGCAGCAAAAAATCAGCAGAAATTGATTCAAATGCAGCTAAAAATGTCCCAACTAAAAAGACATCTGAACCTCAAGACAAAAGGGACTTAGCATAAAACATTGTAGCAAATGTGAATAAAATTGTTTTAGGGACAACACTAAAAAATTAGCAGAATTATGTTGTTTCCACATGGAAAAATGCCCCGCCTTTTTTATTAACCTTTGAAATTTTTAATAGGAATGTTCATAATTGTATGGTTGACTCTGGTGCATCATCAAATGTGATGCCTCTATCGGTATGCCAAAAAATTAATGCAGAAGTACAACCTTCTAATATTAAAATTATTCAGCTAGATCGAGTGAATGTTAAAGTAATCGGTGAGCTTAAGAATGTGTTGATTAGATTATCATTCAATCCTAAAGTTTATCAGATAATTGATATTATTATTGTTGATATTCCTGAATTTTATGGTCTGTTTTTAAGCAGAGATTGGTCGGAACAGTTGCATGGTTATTTTTCTACAAACTGGTCTCACTTGTGGCTGCCTTAAAATGGACAGCCCAACAAAATTAGGATAAACAGAGAACGTTATCTTAAGAATACCATAACATATTTGAATGATCCAAACAAGCCCTTCGTTACAATGGAAAATTTAATTGAAACGCAGGGGATGAATACCTTTTTTGGTAATTTCATGACTGAAATTTCTCCTATTACAGACCCGGAACAACAATCTGAAGTAATGATCTTCACTCAGGTATCAGCTTCACCAAATACACCAACTACTTCTAATGACGCATAGATCTGGTCCTTATATTTCGATGGATCTAAATCCCGAGGAGGAGCAGGTGTTGGTTGTGTACTCATTGACCCTACAGGTAATAAAAATTTTATTGTTTGTAGATTAGAGTTTGAATGCACTAACAACACGGCTGAGTACGAAGCGCTTCTGCAAGGACTTAGGAAAACATTGGACATGGATGTGCAAAATTTGGTAGTTTTTGGCGATTCAGAAATAGTAGTTAAACAGGTAAGGAATGCAATATATTGTTTCTCTTTGCATTTGAAGAGTTACCTATTGGCAGCCAATCCGCATTTTTCTATTGTCTTATAAGCTGCCTACACCAATGTTTTTCAAAAATCAATTTTTCGTCGCAATTTTCAAATAAACGACACTTTTATTTTTGCGACATTTACACATTTACCTTCATTTTGTTTTCATGATTGTAAGCGTGAAAACTTAGTCTTTCAAAGTTGCATTGAAATCATTATTTGAACTGTCATTCTTCTTCTTGTCGATATGCCTATTGTGCTTACATTTCACTTATCATTATGCAGCTGGCAAAACTTTCGAACTATACTCATTGGACATTCTTGGATTGATTGTGTGACTTGGTTTCATTGAGTTTGTAATGCATTGGCATTTGGATTTGCATGTTATTTGACCTACTTGACCATTGGTTTCATGAAAATACATAGGTGTTATGGTTAAATATTTCATATATATCTTTTAATATGATACCTATGTTCATATTTTCATAACTATTGGCATGTTGATTATATGAAGACCCATTGACACCTTGGTTAAACTCTTGATATGAGTTCTTACAATACATTGGCACATGGTTAAACATTTGGTATTGTTTTCAAATTGTATGTTAATGGTTTAAAACTATGGCATAACGTTGATTGCGCGCGTTGGTTTATACACTTACCATTGATTTCATTGGTCGGCCAAGTGACATGATTTTTGAACTATACTATAATGGGTAGAACAGCTATAAGCCGGCGGTTGTACTTTGGCAATAACTATTATGCATGGCAGAGATAAGCTCCACCACCTTCGCACGATGACATTTATGCTTATCCCTTATCCCCGTTTACCTCTGTTAGCTTGGGTAACCCTTTGCGCACTTTGCTCCTATGTATGCTATGACCCAAACCCTGGCTTGTTCACCGTGTGCTCGGATCCATGGAACCGGTGGTGCGAATCGAACCGAACGGCAGCCAAGCCTTACTGTTATTTGACAATGCCCGGAAAGACTTGAAGGATAACGGTTGGCTTACCTTCGTGCAGAGATTTGAGGGTTTTAACTTATTTGTGGCACAGAAGTTCACTCTGACTTTTGATGGCTGTAGAGCCAAGGTGGGTGACATACAGTTGGAAATCGATGAGAAGTTTATTAGTTCTGCTACAGGGTTACCTGCCACGGGCCAACGTTGGTTCAAAAATTTGAAAGTGGAAGAGGTTCCATGGCCACTACTGTTCTTCTCCCGAAAGGTCACCTCTTGTGACAGAGGTATACCCATATCCATTCTTAAACCACGATGGCATGACCTTTTCATAATAGTCAAATAGTTTGTGACCTGTGAAGATCAATATGGACTCATGTTTCTCTACCACCTACGTTTGTTAATGAATTTTATGGGATACCCATTGAATATGCCCTTTTACTTTCAGCGTAGCCTATATAAAATGTCTAAAAGGTTTAAAAGGGAGAAGGCTGACAGTAGCCTGTTCCACCATGGA